>JAFMSR010000013.1:29432080-29558713 GCA_022818135.1 Saxidomus purpurata
AAAAAAAACTCCGAGTTTTCCATGGTATAAAAATAACTAATTTTGTCTCTTTGCAAAATTAGGTTATGTAAAGTTGCATTTGAGTATGATTGGAATGTGCAATGTAGATAAAAGATAGAGAAAAATGCATGTAGATATTATGAAGCATGTTGAAGAAATTACATTATACCGAGATATAGTACCCTGTGGTATATTTTGGTATATAAACTCGAAATTTAATTAAGAATTATACACAGAAAACAACCCGTGTCTTTACATCGTTATTATTATATTTACGTCAATTCATCATACAGCTTTGATGAATTTTTCACGATTTTTCCTCAAAAAGAATTCATTTAGCGAAAACAGTGGAGTTATTACTGCTTGTAGAATGTTTGATTATAATTAGCATTACTCACTGTATACAGCTGTAAATTATAATTTGCCACATACATAGGTGCCTGTTAGCTAAATTACCCACTGACCGACGATGAAATATGAATATTTGATAACACAGTTATTAGTACGGCAGCAAATGATTGATAAAACGCTACGCTATAACGACGTTTCATTTACTTTTGGTGTGAAGACAAGTTGCGAAACCGCTGCCACTATGTATTTAAACTCAGCAAGGAAGACTTGATTAATTGAGGAGCTCCCATTGCAGTCAATACGGAGTACCTCTTTGATTTATTTTGGATGATTTAGACTGTCCTTTTGACCGGAGTGTAGACATTTATTGGTGTGTCTAAAGGACTACTTACAGGCAGACAATTACTCAAGGGAATCGGGGATCATTTATTGGTCTGTCGATTTGAGGTATCATGCACAATATTTCTCTGGAACAGCTTTCCCAAGCCTTGTTAGGATTATTACGTTTTGATAACGAAATGGAGCAGTCGTTTTAACGAATTCCTGTCAATTTGGAATTGTTTTGGCAGTGGCGTCTTGAAAGAAGTTTTAAAATATACTCAGTCTTCTCTATACGGGTTTAATACATTTCAGCAAGTTTTGACTACGTTTTAATACGTTTTAGCAAGTTTTGACAACGTTTTTAACCAGTTTTGACTACGTTTTTATACGTTTTAGCAGCAAGTTTTGACAACGTTTTAATAAGTTGTAGTAGGTATATGCTACGGTTATATCGAAACCCTACATTTATTTTAAACACATGTCCAAAACAAACGTGACTGGAGCAATCATCGCCGTATCATGCTGCCTTTTACTACGTTTTAAAAGCATAGTTATACCAAGCCCTCAGTACCTGACAGGACAGTGTGACTGGAACTGGACCAGAAATTTCAATAATAGACTTTAGTATATACTAATTCATTTTAGCTCGATTGTGAATAAAGCTTGAAGTTTATCGAGTCACCCTCGAGTCCGCTTCCTGGAAAACCAGTACGTCACATGAGGAAGTACGGTCGTGACTCCGGGATGAGCTGCAGACACCTTAACCTCTACATCACCGCCCCCTTTAAATAATAGACTTTAATGTGCCAGTAATTGTTTAAAGGGACCGCTACTCCAAATGTGCTGTCTGAACTGATCACAAAGGCAAGGCAGCACAAAATATAGCTTGCTTCGTTAAAATATCGGAAACGGGCATAAAATCTTCTTATCATCTTATCATCCAGTTCTACATGAAAACTAAAGTGAGGTCTGCCGTTAAATTGTAATGTACACTGTAAATTGACGTAATTTTGAGAATAGACGTATTAGCGATGATGTAATTTTGTATCTACGCGATACAGGAAACAGACATTTGCGCATACAAGTACTGAAATATTTTTTTTTTGGTTTATTTAAGATACGCAAAACAAAAGCATTTCACAAGAATCTTTTCCGAATGCTCTTTTTCTGTCGCCGCCGATCAAATTAAAAACACATTGAAATCAAATACCAGTTGTTGCAAAACTACGTACATGTACATGCAAAAAAGGAAATTATGATGGGTTAGAAATTAGGTAAACTTTACGCAATTAAAAACCCTTCGCATTTTAAAAAGGGAACTTTTAGCTGTAGAAACTATAAATAACATGAATAACCACTGCTGCCACATTCGTGGTAAACTTTTGACTTACTAGAATAAAAAAGAGAAAAAAAAAGATTGATTGCACAAATATTCTACAGGGTTGCTTGCCTTATTGCGCTTTGTATACTCCTTTGGACAATTTTAAAAAACGTTAAGGTACAGAAGGGAGGAAACTCAAAGGAACGCTGGTGCTTAGAGAGACACAGAGTTTTCTCCCATGAACAGATCGATTTGTAGACGTTGCATACAAACTACCGCGTTTATTTACTTTATAAATACATGTCACTGGAAAAAAAATTATCAATTACGGCATGAAGATAGATATTTAAATAACATTTTGTTTCCAGTGCTTTATTTTTATCCCTACTATAAAAAAGATTACGTAAAATGACTAAGAGACAGGATTCAAAGCAGAAATGTACTCGTCATACAGGGCATAAAACATATACCAGCCTACCGACAAAATATCTTGAACTTAAGTATCATAGGGGATATGGTAAAGAGCTCCGTCCATGCGTTCGTGTGTCCGTGCGTGCGTCCGTCACACTTTTGTCCGGAGCTTAACTATGAAAGTATTCAAGGGAATTTATTTAAACTTTATACACAGACAGAGGACATTGAAAACAAGTTCAGTGTACAAGGACCTCAACTCTAGCTTGTCCTTTTAAAAAAATTATCTCCCTTTATTGAATTTTCTTGTCCGGACCAAAACTCCTTAAGGACTGAACCGAATTGATTCAAATTGCAAACAATCACAGAGGACATTAAGACGCAATGCAGTGTATAAGAACCATAACCATACCTTACTTTATGTTTGAGTTATCTCCCCGCGTTGTTGAACTAGGAAGAAGCAGTATTCCACGGTGGGCAACTACGTATAACCGAAGGGCATTCCCAACGAAGGCTATTTATTTACAAAAAATTTAAATTCTATACATAATACAGAAACATGACAAATCTGTCGATACTATTCCATATTTTGATTTACAGATGGACGAAATAGACGCGGGGTCGAGAGAATGCTTATTTAGGGGAGGAAATTAATTAAAAAGATGAAGTAAATTAATACTGGTTAATCGGAAATCAGTGAAGCAATTATAAAAAAAAAGATAATCCTCGGAACATTCCTGTAAACTTTGATCGTAATTGGCTCAGAGGTTTCAGAGATGGTGTCATACGTTCAGTTGTTAACAACGGATCACAACAGCTTAACATAAGCACTTGGTGCAACTAATTTTTTTTTTAATTTTCAATAAAGTACTACAATATAATCATCGAATTACTGTCTTCTTTGGCACGAACTGGTCAGAATAATATAATCGCAACTACAATGTACAACTACACTTTCTAGAATTGTGTCCTCGTGGGCGTTTCATTTTAACATCGCGTCGTCTTCTTTTCAAGTAGAAGAAAGGCATTCTAAGATGTCACTTCCGTAGAGTAATTGTACTCTTATGACGCTCTGATGTAAAAGATACCATTTCATCAGGTTTAACTTTACACGGAAACCCCATATTATCATGTTTTGATATATTTAACGTGCACTGTAAGAGGTATATATAAATAATGGATGCACGAAAATCTTCTTTCTTATGTAAGTAACAAGAAACGAAGGCAAAGAAAGAGAGCATGGACTCTAAAGGAGCAACTACCAATAAAATAACAAGGATCTCACGTACATGTTTATGACAATATATTTGCATATATAAATAAGCCTAAGAAAGCTGTACAAAGATACGAACAAAGTCATTTCTTTCACATTTTCAAAAATTCAAAGTCTGCATTTTATTCAAAATAAGCTAGGAACCGGATTTTTATTTGTGCAAAAGGAAGTTTGCACTTCTTACTCCTATTGTATATCTCTAATGATCATATCGGTTTAAACTTTGATACAAGGACTTTAACTAGGATCAATTATAAAGCAATTATAACTGCATTCGTTCGTGTTATATACAAAGGTAATCATTTGAAAGAACAATATAACACAAAAAATGCTTTCATATCTGTCTTAACTGTATAAAGATAGTATAGCGGTTACTGTCCATTTATGGGAATTCAGGACAAAAACTCTGCACGGTATTTATAATTTAACTCACACAGATGTTGAAATCTGATATTTTTATATACCCATGTAAAAACGTAAGAATTTCATCATTTTCAAAACGATTTACAAACTTTCAATGTACATGACACTGAAGTAGACGAATAGAATGTTCGTGACTGTTGAACACACTTGCACCATGATTGTGTTGTACAAGTCGATCTATTTACAACAAGCAAACTTTGTTCTCTTGACAGCTTCAAAATAACGTCATACGTTTAGTATTTGTTAAAAGTTTTACGTCTTTCGATAGGATTTTCTTCTCGTTAACAATACACTGATAATGTTTGTGATTATAAGCTTCATGTAGATAAAACTGAGTAATAGTCCATTGCTTAATCAAACATCCATACGAAATAAAACTTTTTGTTACATGTATTTGCTACATTTTCTCGAGTATCTTGTTAAATAAGGACGTTTGTTACAAACAAAAATCAGAAAATATAACAAAATGCCGCGTTCAAGGGCAGATAATTCAAAATCAAGGCCGGTGACTTAAACTTTTTATTTCAGATTTCTGTTTCAAACTTGATTTTCAGTCAAAATGCCAAGTTTGAAAAATTCTATGAAAGGAAAATGTTTGGCCCTATATACAGATAGGAAACTGTAGCAAAGGTCCTTAAGGCACCTTGTAACAGGGTGAAACTGACTAATGAACAGTGAGAAAATAACTTTAATTTTGAAAAAAAAATTCTTCACTGGTTCAGATAACGTTTTTGAAAAATGTACTAAACTAACAGATCTTTTCTTAAATATATCGCATAGAATTACAGAAGTCTGAAGTAGCACAGTGCACAGTCATGAGAGCCAATGGTGGAGTGTCCTTGACCACAAATGCTGTATTTCTTCATCAGTTTTTCCCATCTTTCTCAATCGTTCGTTGTCAAATTGAACTAACAGTTTCATATGTGTCCTCATATCTTTGGAATGTTGTTTTAGCTCATGTAGAGAGGCTCTCTCGTGTGGTGTCGTTTGTTCCATCTCGCAGTATGTTACAAAATCCATCACCATCAGACTCTCAAACTTATCCCTTTTCTCACTAAACTCTCTGAACATGTCGGGCGTCTTGTACATCACTATCATGGCAATACAAAACTTCTCCCACCTTAAAAGCAGTATTCCTCTTTCATTTACAAGATCGCTCAAGAGACTGGTCAGTTGCTGTCTTTGCTGCATGTCTAGTCGTCCAGCCAGCAAGTTTCTTTCAGGAATCATGTAACTTGGGAGATTGTTCACATTGATGCATTTAGAAAGATACGCAATGCATTCAAATAATCTGTCTAGTGTCAGTTCCCGTGTAAACATGTTTTTGCCTTTTGATTCACACATCCAAAGAACAACGTTTTTCATAATGTAAGAAGTCATTTCTTTGCAAACAGTTTTCAAAACTGATTTAGAAATGTTTTTCAAAATTACATAAATTTTCAATTGGGTTTCATTTAAATCTCTCATTAAGTGCAATTCTGCCAACGAGTAACAAATTCTCCATTCCCTGTACGCGTTCTCAGATCCCTTGCATCCAATCGGAACAACATGGCTATCGAGCAGAGATATTTCATGTATGGTGTCTTGAGAAGGCCATCCATGATATCGAGATCTTGAAATCCAACTGTCTAAAATGTCTGGACAAAAACATTTGAAGCTTAAGACATTGTCAATACTTAGAAGCATGTCGTTAGCAGTAAATGATATAGATGGTCCACTTCTTCCTTCACATTTACCTCTCAGCCCCAATGTCATGTTTTTTTCTACTTCATCAAGGTAAAATGCACTTGACAGATACCGTGAACCTGTCTCTGTCTCAAAGAGAGATGAGGTTATCGCTTTGTCATGTTCAGAACATCGCGATCGAAATAAATGCAGTAATTTAAGTCTAGTATATCCAGGTGCGGTCTCTTGTCTATCAGTCTGGAATAACGTTTTATTCGTTTTGTTGGTGAATAACTGAGGATTATCAGCACAAAGTACATTCGTTACTAAACACATATTGTCAAGGTCACTCTCAAAAAGCAACGCTGTTCCTTCACCTTTACCACCTGCGGTGACATCATAAAAGCAGCTATATTCCTTATATGAAGATCTGTCCAGTCCAGAAAACATTTGTTGTCTGAATTTGATCTGGTCATAACTATACCCAAGACGATCCATCAGTCCTGAAACGTAACAAGATGCCTCCTTTGAAAAAGCCATTCTACACTATTTGATAAGCATGTGATTATAGCGTTGCATCTATTTGGAATAAGGTTGTAGCGCTTATATAAGATAATATATACTAGTACATAGATATATATCGGCCCGGTGTATTTTTTTCCTTCTTTCGCTTTCCAGCGTAGCAAAACCTGCCAACGATCTCAGTCTTCGAAATTTCCGAAATATTCTTTATACTTGCGTCATGATAATGACGTTGCTTCAGGTGAAAAGCCGTGAGTAGGGGGGTATACAGAATTGGTTATTTGAAGATGACGTATCAAATAAAGCATTGGTTGTGGTACATACAGGGAAGTTACAATATATATACCAAACTGGGAAGAAATGATTAACATCTGCTTACAAGAAAGGTGAGGGGGTGTGGATTACGACACTAAGAAAATTGATTTCTGGGGGCCCGAATGAAACGGAAGAGCTTATATAAAGGTTGCAGACTGTTAGAGAAATTAGATAAAAGGGATACATGTACATGTAGGATATTATACAATTATAGACTAATTTTGAGGTCAATATATAGCTTTGCGGACCTGTTAAAAGTGATATTGACCGAGGACGAAGTCCGAGGTCAATATCATTCTTTTACAGGTCCGCAAAACTATATATTGACCGAAACATTAGTCTAAAATTATTATATCGTATGCCTCATTAAAAGTAGTGAAAATTACACGACTATATTACAGAAATGACGTCTTGAAATCCATGCAGGTCTACACATCATTTTCCAGGTCTACACATACTTTTGCAAACCCGGCATGTGAGTGCTATCAGCCAATCAGGATTAAGTATTTGTGACAGGTATACGATATTCTTATTTGTCGCTTACCCACGTTCCAATCAGACATCGTTTTCAACCGAGTTCCACTGCTCCCCGTTTCCGGATCATATGCACGAAAATTAACACATATATAGTTGTGGATACATAGAAAAAAGCACTACCCTTTTTCTTAGCAGGCTTTTCTATCACATTTGCTTACTTGCATGTCCTTTGCACGTGGTCAAAATAAAACGGAACGAAGACAAAATTCCATGTTATTAGACAAATTAATTTTTCACCAGTCAAAAGGACTCATTTTTTATTAATGTATGTGTGCGTCTGTTTGTGTTTACTAGTCATGTAAAAAATAGAAACTACATTGTAATTATAATCTGCGTGTTAACCGCGTGGGCAATTGTAGGAACATCCTAATGAATTTCATGCAGCAAATTAGAAATGCACAGAAATCATTTTCTTGTAATTCTTGTTCTTACAATTGTTTACCACACAATCTGGTTTTACTTTCTCTGTAATTCCACAAGGAAACACCCACGTTATTCAAATGTTTCGATGATTTTACACGGAATCTGATTGCGACTTTCAAATGAGAATTGTTCCCTTCCTCATATAATTATGTCTGTCACTTTCCATCGCGTTGGCGACATAAAGTGCCAACAAGCCGGTATATATCCAGATGTACACAGCAAAAAACCCATATATCTAATAATGTATATATATAAAAGTCGGACGAATCTCGTGTGTAACGGGCAGGTTTAGAACATTTCTGTAAAAAGTGGTTGAAATTGACTCATTTGTTTCCGTGGAGATGTCATTTGAAGCACTTGCTGACGATGGACAAATGACATTAAGCACGGACCTATATAGGTCTGTGCATTAAGCGATTTAAGCACTTTGTGCTCAGGTGTGTTAAAATGAGATAATCTAGATCTAGTTTTTGAGAGGATTGTTTTCCTCTTTGTTGCCATAGCAACCAGAGTTCTGCATGGAACGGAATTCCTTGAACACCTTTGGTTGATAATCGAACTCGACTTAGATTTCATCAAGACACTCATTCTAACGTAGATCCAACGGATAAGGGGGCCATAATGACCCTATATCGCTAGCCCGAGTACCAGTGCACTTACCTAAGGGAGTCATTTATTGCTAAAGGGAGTCGGAAGCTGCTTAGGAAGTCACTGGTTGCTAGGGAATAGTCACTTGTTGCTAAACAAGTCACAGGTCGGTAAAGTCACAAGCTGTCAGGGACAGTCAATGGTTGTCAAGGAAGTCACTGGAAGCAGGAGGATGCTAAAGGTTGATAAGAAACTCACTGGCTGCTAGGGGAACTCTATGGTTGTTAGGGGGCTAAGTTGTTGTTATAGGAATCAATGGTTCCCAAGGAAATAACTTGTTCCTAGAGAAAGTCACTGGTTGCTAAGGAAGTCATTGGTTGCCAAGGAAGTCACAGGCTCCTTGGAGAAGTCACTTTTTGCTAAGGAAGCCAATGGTTACTGGGGAAACTCACTGGTTGCTAAGGGACTAGCTTGTTGCAAAGGAAGTCACATGTTCCTAGGGTTTGTGACCTGTAGTGTTATCAAGGAAATGTTTATGTCTAGACGGACAATTCACCATTGCATAACCTCTGCTGGACTTTGTCAAGTAGAGCTAGAAATGAAGCCTCTATTGCATACAAAAGGTTTTTCTAGAATTTGACCTGGTGGCCTAATTTTTGACCGAAGATCACCCATAATCGATCTTGACTTAGCTTTCATCAAGACACTCATTCTTACAAAGTTTCATAAAGATCCAATAAAAAAGTAAGCATACACAAGGTTTTCCTATGATTTGACCTGGTGACCTAGATTTTGTCACAATATGACCCATCCGTTATATTAGAAATCAACCTAGATTTAATCAAGAAAGTTATTCTGACCAAGTTTCATGAAGTTCCTGTGAAAAAAATGTTGCCTCTATTGCATACACAAGGTTAAGTGTGAACAGAGGACAGACACCAAGCGGTCACAATAGCTCACTATAACAAGAGCTGTCAGTAGGACAGCGCGCTCGACTTTTTAAGTGCTTGCCAATAAAACAAAACTTCGACAGTTTTTAAGGGCGCACAAGACTTTAACTAGGAATTTCTAAGTACAAATCAAGAAACACATTCACAGAGTTATCTTCTCTTGCTTACAGATAGGTGTCATAATGGTACATAAGTACTCCAACTTTCAAAGTAATATCTCAAATGGTTAAGTGAACAAGTGGACAGTAATGATAATTTTAACCGAGTTTCTAAGTCGAAAAGGGCCATAATTCAAATAGAATCCTTGACAGAATTACCTTCTCCTGCCCATGTTTGGGGATCATGATGGTAAACAAGTACATGTATTCCAACTTTCAAATTAACATCTCAAACAGTTTAGTCAAAAAGTGGACTGGTACAAAAAACTTAACCAAGATTCTAAGTTGATAAAGGGCCTTAATTTTTAAAACAAATCCCTGACAGAGTTACCTTCTCTTGCCTACAGATGGGGGTAATGATGTTAACAAGCATTCAAAGTTTCAAAGCAATATCTCAAAGAGTTAAGGCAATAAGTGGATTTTAGCCATATTCAATGTATTTTCTAAGTAAACAAGAGCTGTCAGTAGGACAGCGCGCTCGACTTTTTAGTGCTTGCCTATAAAACAAAACTTTGACAGTTAAGGGCACACAAGACTTTAACTAGGAATTTCTAAGTACAAATCAAGAAACATTTTCACAGAGTTATCTTCTCTTGCTTACAGATAGGTCTCAAGATGGTACATAAGTACTCCAACTTTCAAAGTAATATCTCAAATGGTTAAGTCAACAAGTGGACAAGAATGAAAATTTTAACTGAGTTTCTAAGTCAAAAAGGGCCATAATTCAAATAAATTCCTTGACAGAATTACCTTCTCCTGCCCATGTTTTGGGATCATGATGGTTTACAAGTATTCCAACTTTCAAATTAATATCTCAAACATTTGTCAAAAGTGGACTGGCGAAAAACTAACCAAGATTCTAAGTCGATAAAAGGCCTTAATTTTAAAACAAATCCCTGACAGAGTTACCTTCTCTTGCGTACAGATGGGGGTAATGATGTGAAATAGCATTAAAAGTTTCAAAGCAATATCTCAAAGGGTTAAGGCAATAAGTGGATTTTACCCATATTCAATGTATTTTCTAAGTCAAAAAGGGGCATAATTCTGTCAAAAACCTTGACAGAGTTATGTCCTCTTGTCTGTTGATGAAGGTCGTGATGGTAAACAAGTATGGTTAGTTTCAAAGCAATACCTCCAATGGTTTTGAAATAAAGTGAGGTGGTACGAAAAACTTAACCAAGCTCAATACACTTTCTAAGTAAAAAAAGGGCCATAATTCTGTCAAAAACCTTGACAGAGTTATGTACTCTTGTCTGTAGATGGAGGTTATGATGGTAAACAAGTATGGTAAGTTTCAAAGCCATACCTCTAATACTTTTGAAATAAAGTGGGGTGGTACGAAAAACTTAACCAAGGTGTGACGCCAACGCCGACGCCGGGGCGAGTAGGATAGCTCCCCTTTTCATAGAAAAGTCGAGCTAAAAAGGGGCATAATTAGTCTTGTCTGTAGATGTAGGTCATGATGGTGAACAAGTATAGTTAGTTTCAAAGCAATACCTCTAATGGTTTTGAAATAAAGTGAGGTGGTACGAAAAACTTAACTGAGCTCAATACACTATTTAAGTCAAAAAAGGGCCATAATTCTGTCAAAAACCTTGACAGAGTTATGTACTCTTGTCTGTAGACGGAGGTTATGATGGTAAACAAGTATGGTAAGTTTCAAAGCCATACCTGTAATAGTTTTGAAATAAAGAGGGGTGGTACGAAAAACGTAACCAAGGTGTGACACTAACGCGGATGCAGATGCCGACGCCGGGGCGAGTAGGATAGCTCCCCTTTTCTTCGAAAAGTCGAGCTTAAAAAAGTACAACTGATTTTCTTCTGGGCTACACAATTATGTACATGAATTTCTCTCTCTTTTTTTGTCTTCAAAATATAAAAATGAAATGTTTCACCTTTGTAATGTTTATTTGCAAGCTTTCAGACTTTACAATAATTTAGCTACTCATGATATTACAAAACTATATAATAACTCATCAAACATATACATGTAGTTACTTCAATCATACATGTACTTCTGTAATGTATTTATAGAGAAGTTTAATATACATCCAACTGGTATTTAATTATATAGATTCCTGGACATCTGACCACTCACTAGCACTCAAATAGAAGAGATTGTTTTAATCCCTATCAAATCCCTATCTACAGTCTCACCCCCTTCCCTACCCCCAATCCACCTTTAATTGTCTTCACCTCTTTACCAAAGTGACCATCAAACGTTTTGGCAAACATCCTCTATTAAAATGTTGCTTTACAAAAGTACCTCTTCTCATTCTGCACTTTTTCACTTTGTACTAATACATTCTCTCTTCATTTTTCACAAAAATCAAATGTTTAATGCACAGTACATGATGTGAGGTTGATATCATTCTATGTCAGAATATCAGATTTTAAGAGACTGTGTCCATTCGCCATCCAGGGTGCCAGGATGGGTACATTCTATGACCAAGTTTAACAGACTGAATTAATTCTTCACCAGGGATGCCAGGTTGCGTCCATTATATACCTAAGATTAACAAACTAAGTTCATTCTTCAAACAGGTATGCCAGACTTGATCCATTAAATAGCCAAGGTTACCAGACTGGGTCCATTTTCCACCCAGAGATGCCAGGATAACCAAGTTTAACAGACTTGGTTCATTCTATAACCAACAATGTCAGACTAGTTCGATTCTATAACCAAAGATGTCAGACTGAATTCATTCTATCCATTCTATAACCAAAGATGTCAGACTGGTTCCTTTCTATACATTCTATAACCAAAGATGTCAGACTGGTTCCTTTTTATATATTCTATAACCAAGGATGTCAGACTGGTTCCTTTCTATACATTCTATAACCAAAGATGTCAGACTGGTTCCATTCTATAACCAAAGATGTCAGACTAGTTCCATTCTATAACTGAAGATGTCAGACTGGTTCCTTTCTATCCATTCTATGACCAAAGATTTCAGACTGGATCCATTCTATAACCAGAGATGTCAGACTGGTTCCATTTAATCCATTCTATAACCAGGGATGCCAGGCTGGGTCCATTCTACACAGATTATCATGACTGTTTGCTGCTGCAACTAGGGTATTCACTCTACTCTCTGCCCCTTCAAATGTTGCAAGATCTGAAAAGATAAAACATTTTGTTCAAGCTTAACAAGGCAAAACAATGTTTCCTACTCAGGAATTTAAAAACTGTGAGGAAGTCTGTCTGTTAACAAATTGAAAAAATCTAGTCAAAAACGAAAATTACCCAGTTTACAGTAGAACTAGTTATTTCAGGTAGAATAACAGTAACATGACCTTGACCTTTGAGGTAGGTAAAATGATGTTATGCATTTATCTCCTACATGCAATGCACACAAATCAGGCCCCCTTCTAGCTATATACAGACACATATCTATACTCCTATAGTGATCATGTGCCTTTAATGAAAATACTCATCATGTACCTTTAATGAAAATACTCATCATGTGCCTTTAATGAAAATGTTCATCATGTGCATTTGATGAAAATACTCATCATGTGCCTTTAATGAAAATAAATACTCATCATGGGCCTTTAATGAAAATGTTCATCATGTACCTTTAATGAAAATACTCATCATGTACCTTTAATGAAAATACTCATCATGTACCTTTAATGAAAATGTTCATCATGTACCTTTAATGAAAATACTCATCATGGGCCTTTAATAAAAATAAATACTGATCATAGGCCTTTAATGAAAATACTGATCATGTGACTTTTATTGAAATACTCACTTTGTAACCTTGTTGTTATTGCAGACACAGCTTTGTTCACCATGGTTATGAGTTGTTCCCCTTCCATTTCTGATGGTTCCGTGCCAGGATTTACCTCCTCTTGTTTCTACAGTAAAAATAAAATAAAATTGAAACCCTATGCAGTTTCACTATGCCATTTTACAGACTATTCTTACATGTATGTCACACTGTGACAAGTATTGAGGTATCAATGAAGACAACAGCTACAAAAAGTATCAAGACCCAAATGTTCATAGCAGTAGGAAGTATTTATTACACTTTGTTTTGCCTTTTACCCACAAACTGGTAGAATTAACCCCAAAGTACAATTTCTCTCTTTCCACTTATTCCCAAAAGTCAGCATAAGATGCTATTTTGACTGAACTGTCAAATCTCGTTATGATAATGAATTGCTCTTTTACACTAGAATTTGTGGTGTGTTCCAAATAAAATGCTTAATAGTAAATCTAAAGAACTTAATTTCACAAAAAATAGCAAATGAACAATGCATAAACAACTGAAAAGTAATATTCTACTAAATGTACTGATGTTAGTTATGACACATAACATCCTTCTAACAAGATTTTCTTCATGATAGAACAAACAATATAAACTTTTTCCCACATTAAGATTTATAAAATGGACTTGTCCATCTTTCAGTTTGGACGGGTTCACACTGAAAATTCACAGGCATGTATAACAAACAGTGAAAATCATGATCAGACTGCACAGGTGTGCTAGCTGATCGTGTTTGTTTGCTTGTCCGAATCTAATCCCCATTTCAACCATATTTCAGTACTTTTTACAGGTGGATAGTTAAACTTACCAACATTCCTGAAAGGACCAGTACTTGAACTCTATCCTCCATAAGAAACTTCCAACTTTCTCAAATGAAAAGCCAGGGTTTGTAGCAGGGCCCGAACCCATGACCCTCTATCAATGAGGGGCTACAGTGATTTGAAGTCAGTGACTCTCACCAGTCAACCATGATGGCAGACTCTGGCTGATCATTGTTTCCACTGGTTGCTACTGCAGGGTAAGTTGCGGGAAGCAGGGCTAAGGATAATAAAGGAGTAAGTTACAGCACAAACCTTTTTATGCCATGTGATATACTCATCTCTCAGTATAGCTCTCAAGAAGCTAGGAAGTTTATACTGCGGTTGCACGAAACACCGTGCTGTAGCTATCATGGATGCTGTGAGTGGCCCTGTGACCCCTGTGGAGGTCAGGAATTCAGCAATATTTGGGGTCAGTCTGAATGGCACGGGCCTGTTGGCATCTAGTTCACCTGGAAAATGTAAAAAATATGTGTAAACAACACAAAAAATCGAAGATTTATAAAAAATTTATATGATTTTTAATGCAAGAATATTTGCACTACCTTTCAAAATATCCAATCAAAAGCCTTGGCACTTTATATTATTTCACTCCATCAGCAGCTTTCAGCATTTAACATTTGCTTTCATTTTAGGCAGTACCCCTGAAGTCATCCCATTGGCTGGTACTAAGATAGGGGCCAAGTGACAGGCATTTACAATGGCCAAATGGTCATTGGCCAGCAAGAGTTTTCGGCTATTGTACACTAGAGAAGGGTAACTGTTGTGTTAAAACGTTACTTCCACCAGTAAAAGAAATTATCTAATTAAGTCTTGGTCCTGGTACAGGCTTATGAATATGTAAAATGCTTTCAAAACAATTACAAGCTGGAAACCAGCCAACCCTACCTTGCTGAAGGGTTATTAGGTTTTGGGTCTTCAGTGATAAGAGGTAATTATGATTAGTGTGATAATTTTGCAGTTACCCAAGTTATCTGACTATGACCTCTAGTTGCTCGTCCAAGAGTAACATAGCCGAAAACGGTCTAAATTTTGTGCTGGGTCAATGAAAATTGTCTTCCAGCCAGAGGAATTTTACTTGTACATGTATTATGGCTACTGTATGTATCTTTAGGAAAACAATGAACTGTATTTCTGATAATTTCACTGGTGTATGGGGGCGGGGCTTAAAACATTGATCCATCTACAACTGAGAACATGACCCATCTACAATAGAGAACTGTTACAATAAACAGGGCAAATGTGCCATAGCACAAAATAGCGTACTATTGACTAAAATAATTCCGTCTGTTCTTGGTAGCTACACCTCCTTGAAATAACCTAATTATTCTCACAAACAGTTATCTGTAACATGTAATGGATGGTATTAGGTATAGTCTTAGTCTTTCTCACCAGTGAATTTCACAAGTCAATTTCATTTACTTTGGGCCTGACAGTAGCTTGTACATGAAACTTCAACCATGCTGCAACACCGGCACAATGGTGACTACAAAAAGCCCTTCATATTCTTCAAATAGTCGTGCTAACAAAATAAATCTATCGGCAGCCATGGAACCTATACAAAGGAAGCACAAGTACCTGTTTGATCGTCAATATCAAACTTGAAGTATGAGATGTTGATGTAGCCACAATCTTGGTGTAAATACATCATATCCGGGTTCATTCTCGTAAGGTGTAATACAAACTCTGCAAACCCCATCAATGCTAACTGCACCGTAAACTGCAAAAAAAAGGGGTGAAAAATATTTCAAGGTACCAAAAACATATCATTCCATCTTAAATTGCCTACATAACTAAGTAATTGTATAGTAAAATTTCTATGAGGCAAGCTCACATGAGAAATGATTTGCCATGCACTGATACTCAACCTTCAGTCTGCTGGTGGCCAACCATTCCGCCTTTATGATGAGTGTAGATCATGATCAACCTCACGTCCCTATAGTCTGATCATGATCTGCACCTCTATCTAGTTAGTCTATAAATTTTCAGTAAGCACTCCTCTGAAGTATCAATTGTTCTGTCAAACTGAGCAATGGACAAATCCAACTAAAGTAGAGTCAGGTTTAAGAGAATTAAGTTGTAAGTAACTTCCAAGCTAACTGAACCTTCAAGTTTTATACTCAGCAACTAGAAAGATTTATTTATCCTCACTGTTTTTCTAAATATCCAATAATCTGTTGCATCTAGGAAGGTATGAAGGGCCCACTCCTTCAAGAGACCTCGCGGAACCATGTTCGTCTGCACCTCTTTCAAAATATCCCGCAACACTTGATGGCTCGCCTGTGTCCCGCGTGCCTGGACTGTGAGTAATCTCTCGTAATATCTTGCAATAGGAGCGTCATGTTCGATCCCTCTCTTGTTACATCTCTGTAAACCGAGCATCAACAATAATATTTAAGAAGTCTGTTTTGATTAAACAAATAAATTATAACCTGAAAGCACCCAGTTTAACAAGCAAATTTGATTAATTAGTACTCCCACCAAACAACCTAAGGAGGACAGGAAACAACAGCCTCAACCTCTTTAAGCTTCATTTTCAAAGGAGTCAACTCCTATTTCAGCAGAGGGGTTTTTATATGTACAAAATTAAATGGAAGTCTGAAGACTGGTTTCATAGAACAATGTCATGTATATTCCGATAACTCCAACAAGAATATTTCGCTAAGGATAATGTTCAAGCAAAAAACATCAAATATTAGAGGACCATTTGGTTACTGTTTATTTCAAATTTATCCCAGTACTCCGAACACTGCTGCCTTACTTATGGCTTATATTAGTTTGTATAAGATTATACAGGCAAAACAGTCAAACACCACGGGAGCCAACTGATTACAGAGAACAAGAAATTTACAGTTTTCTTTACAGAATATGCAATGAGAAAAAAATCAAAGGGCCATAACTCCAGCATTTCTAGGTAATCAAGGCCCCGTTCTCTTATAGAAGTAAACAAGAGTACAAAGTTTCATTCAAATACTCCATACCAATTCTTAGAGATGGCTCCAAATGAACAGATGAATATAACTTATGAAATGGGCATTGGGACATTCTCCTTTTAATGTTTCTTTGATCTTTTAACCCAACTATACATTTTTAAACTTCAAAATACCATTATAACCCTGCATTGATGGAATGAACTCCAGCAAACTTAAAAATGCTCAGTTGCATACAAACTGTAGGCCTCTAATGTCTACCAGGCATTAAAGGCAGATGTCATTGATTAATTAACATGATGCCAGGTACCAATCAAGAATATGAAGCAGGCAAGGCAATAATTAACAAGACACCAGGTACCAATTAAGTGTATGAGGCAGGCAATAATTAACATGATGCCAGGTACCAATCAAGTGTATGAGACAGGCAATAATTAACATGACGCCAGGTACCAATCAAGTGACAAGGAACAGGTTCAAATAGATTATTTTGTTTTTAATACTCTGACATAAACAAAGAGGCGAGGTTATCTCGTTATTGGCGTCACCTTAACTAAACAGACAGTGATTTCGGCCTGCTACAGAGTAAGTCACGATTCTTGCATTTCACATTTCCTTTTCTAAGAGAAAGGACATGAAAGTACATCTCCCACTTCTCTAATTGGCAATCAGTCAAAAACCACCGAGTCAATCAGTCAAAACCACCGAGTCATTCATGACTATTGTATAACTATAAACTTTCCTTCTTAAGAGAAATTACTTTCCAGCAAACCTCCCATTTTCCAATTTACCTTATTTGCTAATCTACTGCATCAATCAGTACAATCCAATTGACAAAAACTTCCCGCTTGCTAGAGTTACTTTTATTTGTTCCAAGTGCACTTAGGAGGAAAATCATTACATAAACTTCCCTGTATTGTTTCTACATTCTACGAAACTCAAACTTAGGGGGATTATAAACTTAAAATTCCTGTTCTTTGCAAATGTTACAGGGGTATTTATTTTGTCCATGTAATAGAGAAGTTTCTAATTGAATGCACACAAACTACGAATGAAAACTTAGAGCTGAAGAATTTTTCCAGCTCCATCGACCACCTAATACATGTATTATCTAAAATTGATACTAACTAGAAATTGTGTTTCACAAGAAAACATTTGTCTCCCACTACTTAACACTGTAGGATAGACAAGCATGTGTGTCATGAATTACAAATAATTCAAAGCAGAAGTGTTTTTTTTTTCATATAGCCTTCAAAATTAAAAATCCATTAAGTTATTTTCAGAATTATGGCCTTCAAAAAACCCCAAAGGAATCACTGAACTGGAAAATGCAGACGATATGCATAACTAGGCTTAGCACTGATCATTCATGTGAAGTTTGGTTGAAATCCGCTTAGTGGTATAACAGTTGCACGGACAAACTTAAGGTATGGGTTTATGAAAAAGAATGATAATTTCTGTCATGAGCACGAGGTTCAGATCGAAATATCTGTCACCGAGGGTAAATGTTTTGGCGGGAACGAGGCTCTGCCAAGTGTCTCATGATGGAAACTTTTTCTTGCATGCCGTCTTGCATTTTAAAGTAGATTTCTAAATGCAAACTTATCAAAATGATGAATTATCATGAAAAACAAACGATTTTCCGACGTTGTGTTTGGGAAATTGACGTCACAATGTTTGTAATGTTACGTCATGAGTGATTCACGAGTCGTCTGGCATAGGAGGGGTGCCAGACCGGTTTTTCTGGCATGGGCAAAATCACCGGAAATGCTGATCCGATATGAAAGAACAGTAACTCCCCTAAGAATCAATGAACCGAAAATGCCAATGACATGCACAACTACACTTGTTACTAAACATTTCTAGCAAGTTTAAGTAAAATCCATCCACCTTCTAAGTGGGAGACATAATTTAATGATGGGCCTTAACAGGACTGTCAAAAAAAATGTACCAGGCATGCTTGGTTGACAGAGTTGCAGCTTGGACAGTGGTAATTTTAGAACATCTTCACTGGGGCACTGAAGCCAGTTATAAAATATATAATGCCGATAAACATTGTGACTTCAGAAAAAAAAGTTATGATATAAGTTTCAAAGCTAAACAATCAACAGATAACAGCTATTAATATGACAGAATTTCATCAATTGAAGGGACAGAACTCAATAAAGCTTTGGCTGATCTGGCTGGTTATCAAATATGCCCTTGATGGTATCATGCTCATACAAATTAGGACCACGTTTGATAAGGAACGGGTAAAAATTATTGAAGTCAGACAGCAGAGAGTACTACTGGTGATTTGATGATTTTTTCATAATGCAAGGAATGCTTGAGGCAAAAGAATAGAAGATATTTTTTTTAACTTCTGCATTATTGAAAGACCTTATTATGGACTGGAACATAAGGATTATAATATATTATATTTCAAGTGTTTCTAAAGCAATACAAACAAGAAATATCTTTCAAACTAGAATTGTGTCCAAAGGACACGGATGCCCCCACTGTGCAGATGTGCTCATAAACAAGAGCAAGCATATCTGTATGTAAGATTTTTATGTGGAACTTTTTCATTCCACTGTTTCATTTCTGTACATATACCTAAAATGATCTACAGGTAACCTTATGTACATGTTAAATTAAATTACAAATGTAAAATTTATATGTTCAATTATTTATATGGTATATAGTGAAAAATCAACAAAAGGGCCATAATTCTGTTAAATTTGGTCGCAACAAATTTAAATTATATGGTATATAGTGAAAAATCAACAAAGGGCCATAATTCTGTTAAATTTGGTCGAACAAAAATTTCTTCCTTTACTACCATCTACACATTAAAGCTGTTCATCCCTGGAAGTTTAAGCAAAATCTGCCATCCGGTTTAAGAGGAGTTGCGTTCACAATATTTCTATATGGTATATAGTGAAAAACTTAACAAAGGGCCATAATTCTGTTAAATTTGGTCGCAACAAAAATTCCTTCCTTTACTACCATCTACACATTAAGGTTGTTCATCCCTGGAAGTTTAAGCAAAATCTGCCAACCAGTTTAAGAGGAGTTGCGTTCACAAAATTTCTATATGGTATATAGTGAAAAATCAACAAAGGGCCATAATTCTGTTAAATTTGGCCGCAGCAAAAATTCCTTCCTTTACTGCCATCTACACATTAAGGTTGTTCATCCCTGGAAGTTTAAGCAAAACTGCCATCCGGTTTAAGAGGAGTTGCGTTCACAAAATTTCTACATAGTATATAGTGAAAAAATCAACAAAGGGCCATAATTCTGTTAAATTTGGTCGCAGCAAAAATTCCTTTCTTTACTACCATCTACACATTAAGGTTGTTCATCCCTGGAAGTTGAAGCAAAATCTGCCATCTGGTTTAAGAGGAGTTGCGTTCACAAGATTTCGGGACGTACGGACGGACTGACGGACGGACGGACGGACGGACAAGTGCAACGCTATATGCACCCCACTTTGTGGGGGCATAAAAAGATAAACAGCATTGAGCCGAGGTACATTTTAGTATATTGATAAACATTGTTCCAAGGAAAGTTATCAGTGGAGGCGGCTGAATATTCAGTCTTATCTTTAGATAGGTTATATCATTTATCATTGAAGCGATCACTTGATCAAGTGGGTCATACACAAATTGCATTCACAGCTCTTCTGTACGTAACATTTGATTGATGCAAAAAGTGGGTCAAAACCAAGCTTATACCGAAAAACATTAAGGTAGCAATACAAATATAAGTTATATACATGTGTACCTGTTTGTATACATCAAGCAGAGAAACGGAGGCTGGGTTGTCTTCTACAAGTCTCATCTGTGGAGACACGGCCACCACTCTTGGTACCGTGAAATACAGCATACGTCTGCTGGTCTCCTGTCAGACAGAACATACATTCATTACCATCGTATAACTTTCTAATGCATATTGGTAGTAACACTGATTCTGACTGCTTACGTCATTTAAATTTGCACTTAACATTTGGCACTTGCGTTATTTGCAACCATTCAAAACAGTGACAAATATCAAAATGAACTAACAGTTCACCCTGTAACTAGGAACAACAAAATCGGCAGTTTTATTCTAACCAGAGCACTAACTGCCCGAAAAACTAGGCAGTATTACTTAACTGATCATTAATAGAAAGCAACTGCTGGTAACTGTGCCAGTATTTGTCAGAAAATCACTATGTAGTGATCAAGCATGGATAACTCAAGTTTTGTTAATCTGCATAGTATCTCAGTATACAGGGGATAGTTGTTGTGGATAATTGTTATTTTCTGTGTAATATCACCTTATAATTTCATCAAATTGGCACCGTAAGTGATATTTTCACGAGTGGCACAGCCATGAGTGAAAATAACCACTTTAGGTGTTCACAAGTGAAATAAATGTGACATTACATCAATATAACAACAATTTTTCTGTTTACTTTTCTTCAGTTTATTTCACAATAAAATATTGAAAATTGCGGAAAACATTGCCAACAAGCATAGTTAAAATGACATCATTGTCGTATGGTTATATTTAGATAAACCACTGAAAGGCAGCATGAAATAAAACAGAATATAGATTTTAACTATATTCCAAGTTTATTTTGGCCTGCCAGTTCTTTTGTTTCTATAAATAGATAAGGTGTCTAAAAATAGCTCTAGTGGTATTTTGAAAATATTAATCACATGACTATAATAGGTCACATGTACTGATTCCTGGAACTGAGGTCAAAGGTTGGAAGCATGTTGGCTATCCCAGCAGACATTGCTCCAAGAGCTTCCTTTCCAAAATCTCTTGAACAGAAAACAGCTTTGCAGCTTTAAACAAAATAAATCTTACTTAATCTGAAGATGCCAGGTAGAGGGAAGGGTAGAAAAAGACCTGCAACAAGTCAGGAAGACTGTGGTAAAAGAAGCAAAGATGGGGAAGACATTGAAATTTTGAATCTAGGATCTGGAGAAAAAAACAATAATGGTAATGCTGACATTTCAATAAAACATTTTGATGACATTTTTGGCAAAATTAATTTTTCAAAACCAAATAATACAAGCAATATTCCAAAAGATAATGATTTAATAAGGTGTGGTGGGGATGATATTGCAGCCCATATTCCCATGCAATTAAAGAATAAAATTCAGGAAGGGAGTTACATCAATTTAACTTCCCTATTGAAAGGCTCAAATGAGCTAACTGAAACATACACTGGAGGCACACTTTTCTTAAATTCCAGAGGCAGTATTGAAACAAGGCCTAGCTCCTCTAAGCACTCTATCAAAAACATTGAAGAGTGGACAGACGCCTTCTTGATTTATATGTCCATTGTCACAGACAATAACCCAGATATGTGCCAAGAACTTCTTAAGTACATGTCTGTCATAAGGGATGCAAGTAGAACATTTACAACTAATGCCTGGCTTAAATATGACGAACAATTTCGTTTGCGTCAAAGCAATATTCAAACATGTCAATCTTGGGGCACGTTGAATACTGACCTCTGGCTGAGGACCATGTCAGCTGCTAATTATGCTCCGGGAATTGGCAGAATTAACCAAAAGCCTAACAATAACATAGCATTTACTTGTAATGATTTTAATATGGGACACTGTTTCAGAACCTCTTGCAAATTTAGCCATGCTTGTGCCATATGCCAGTCATCACAACACGGCCGTTTAGGGTGTCCTAATCTTAACCAAGGTCAAAATCAGGTCCAAGCTAGCAATCAAAATGCTGCATCCCCTCTGCCATTTCGTGGCCGTATGCTACGAGGACGAAGCGGATATAGGCCATTCCATAGGGGCCAAAGAGCAGGCCGATACATGTACTAACTCTACTAATTGTCATAAAAGGCGGTTTCACCAGTTAACATTGTAGCACTGGAAAGGGAACTTGAACATTATTCTAAAACAGAGAAAGAGTCCATCATTAATGGGTTTAAATATGGTTTTCCACTCCATTATAGTGGAAAACGAGAAATGTTCATGGCAAAAAATTTAAAATCAGCTTTGGAAAATCCAGACATAGTTAAAAATAAAATTGACAAAGAATTGGCTGAAGGAAGACTTGGGGGGCCCTTTCATAAGCCGCCATTTCCTAATTTTCGTGTTTCACCTATAGGTTTAGTGCCTAAGAAGAACCCAAATGAATTTCGCATGATACACCATCTCTCTTACCCCCCAGGCCAGTCAGTAAATGATTATATTGATCCTAAACTATGTTCCGTCCAGTATACAAGCTTTGATAAAGCTATAGAAATGGTACAAACTTTAGGAAAGGGTTGTCTATTAGGTAAATCTGATATCAAGTCTGCATTCCGTCTACTTCCTATAGCACCCTCAGATTTTGACCAACTTGGTTTCTGTTTTCAGGGTCTATATTTTTATGACAAATGTCTGCCATTTGGTTGTTCTATAAGTCCAGCAACATTTGAGCTATTTGCTACATCCCTGGAATATATAGTACGTAATAGCACAAACAAGGGAGAGTTACTGCATTATCTTGATGATTTTTTGTTTGGAGGGAAAGCATTATCTACTGACTGTCACACAATCATGTGTCAATTTAAAACATGTATGGCAGAACTTGGGGTTCCAATAGCAATTGAAAAAACTGAAGGACCTAAAACAATAATCATTTTCCTTGGCCAAGAGATCGATTCCGATCTCATGCAGGTTAGGGTGCCTCTGGAAAAAATACAGGAAATAACAAATAAAATTTTACAGGTGCAACTTAAAGAAAAGGCAACACTCAAAGCTATGCAATCCCTTATTGGAAGTCTTCAATTTGCCTGTAGGGCAATAATACCTGGCAGGCCTTTCATAAGAAGGCTGATCAATTCTATATGTGGCCTGACCCGCCCATACCATCACATACGAATTACAAAAGCTATCAAGCAGGATCTCAATATGTGGTTGTCTTTTTTCAAGAACTTCAATGGCATATCAGTGTTCCATGATCGGTTTTGGTTGTCAAACGTGGAGGCAGAGCTATACTCTGACAGTGCTACAAGCATGGGCTTTGGTGTCTATTTTGCAGGTAGATGGTGTGCTGCAGCATGGCCACAGTCATGGCACGACAGCGGTTTGACAGAAAATATTTGTGTTTTAGAATTGTTCCCAGTAGTAGTTGCCTTATATTTGTGGGGAGATTGTTTACAGAATAAAAAAATCCTTTTCCACATAGACAATATCGCAGCTGTTCAAGCAATTAACTCTATGACTTCTAAGTCAGAAAACATGATGGTGCTTTTACGTGTTTTTACCTTGAAATGCTTAGAATACAATGTACTGGTAAAGGCAGAACACATTCCAGGTATCCATAATTCTATATCTGATAGCTTATCTCGTTTTCAGTTCCAAAAATTCAGAAAGCTGGCACCTCAGGCCTGCAAGGATCTAGATCCAATGCCCCAGCAACTATGGGACATTTTCAAGTGACAGCACAGAAATTAGTCAGAGCTAGCCTGGCTGATAATACGCAGATAGCATACAGAAATGCTTTACAGTCTTTTGAGAAATTTAGGACAGAATACAGTTTGACGCTACTTTGGCCTGTTCCAGTGCAACACATTGTGCAGTTTTTAGCTTGCTATCATGAAAAAGGTTATGCACCATCCACATTGGCATCATATTGTTCTGGCATAAGTTTTATGCATAAAATAAATAGCTTGACAGATCCAACTGGGGATTTTCTGATAAGGAAAATACTTGAGGGCTGTCGTAGGCTGAATAAGAGAACAGATTCCAGATTCCCAATACGTAATCACATACTCGAACAATTGTGCAATGCACTGCCACATGTATGCTCAAATGAATATGAAGCAGTTGTTTACAGCGGCCTTTAGGCTAGCATATTATGGCATGTTAAGAGTAAGTGAGTTTGCACAAACTTCAATTACTTTGGCAGAAAGGGCACTTCAATTTTCTGATGTCTCTCTCAGTGCTACTGAGGTTATCATCACGATACGCCAATCAAAATCAAGCCAGGCTGGGAAACCAGTCCAATTGCGAATCCCGAAATCTGACCCTCATTCAAAATCATGCCTGTCAGCTGTACAGCAATTTCTTGTAATCAGACCAACAAGTCCCGCAGCAAAACAATTCCTTTGCCATTTTGATCACTCCCCACTTACAAGGTACCAATTTGCAGCAGTCTTGTCAAAATGTATAAGACATCTAGGCCTGTCAGATTCAAATTACAAAACTCATTCATTTAGAATAGGTAGGGCAACTGACCTGTCGATAGCTGGGGTTAAGTCAGAAGATATTAAATTAGCAGGGCGCTGGTCTTCAAATACATATACTAAGTATATACGTGCATAAGCAAACACACAACAGCAACACTATTGTTCTCAGTATATAAGAAAAATAAACTATGTGTTCATAAACTTATCTCTTAAATATCTTATTTCCAGAAATTTGGCTCTTGGGGGATTCATTGGTAAAAAGGGCTGAATTATTCATGAGAAGTACCAACAAACAATTAGTTGATCATGGCAACTTCAACATCATATGGATGGGAAAGTCTGGTATGACATGGGAGGACTTTCCTCAAACCATTCAGTATCAGATGATCTTCCGTCCAAAGCCAAAGGCTATATTTATCCATCTTGGAGGCAATAGTGTTGCTACACAAAAACAGGCAGATCTAATGGCACAAATTGAAAGGGACATAACATATGTAAGCGGCGTTTTCCATCTACATGCATCATTTGGTGTGACATATTGCCAAGACTGACATGGAGGTATAACTTATTCAAAGACTCAAAAACGTTAAACAAAAAAGTAAGGCGAGTCAACAGGGCTGCACGTTCCCTCACGAAAAGTCTACCAAATGGTTACTGTATGTCATTTAAAATTCATGAGTCAATGCAGGAGCTGTTCCTCCAAGATGGGGTCCATCTGTCACAGCATGGAAATCTTATATACAGCCAAACTATCCGTAATTTCATTAAGCAGATCCTGACAGACAATTGAAATTAACATTTATCTAGAATTTGGGGAAATATTTGTTTAATTACAAATATTTTGTGGCGGAAATTCTAGACTTTAACCCCTGGAAGACGGTTAAGTATAAGCTAACTCCATGATGTCTGGACTGAACCAGCGTCTGGAACAGCTTAGTCAGCTATAAGAAATTTAAAAAATTTATGCTGGCTTGCCAAGTAATTAAATATATCTATTGCTCGGTTGCTTTAAAACAATGAATTAAAAGCATTTGCTTGGTTGCATAGAAACAAGACAAATTAGAATTGGTTGCTTATTGAAATAAATCGGATGCTCAGTTGCTTATTGAAATAAATCGGTTGCTCGGTTGCTTATTGAAATAAATCGGTTGCTCGGTTGCTTATTGAAATAAATTTGGTTGCTTGGTTGCTTATAATTAAGTAGGGTGGCTTGGCCGCACTATTTGTCATCCACCTGAGTAGCTTCTTAGTCTATGATTTCAAAAGGGTTGCTTTTAAAAGGCATGGTGTCCATTGATATATAAAGCCTATAATAATGAATCAAAGGGAAATAGGCTTTCACAAAATTGAAAGGCAAGCCAACATACATTCATTAGGATTTTATGTTAACTTTAAAATACCGTCTTCCAGGGGTGAGGGTCAAATATCTTCCGTATTGGAAATAAACCAAACGGATACTGGCTTATGTGGTGGCCGAATATTTTCCAACCATAATAACTATATCGAGGTAACCAAAATTAAAAATGTATAGTTATAAAGTCTTGTTCTTGCTTTTCTAAGCTGGCAGTGTCCTAAAATAAAACAGAATATAGATTTTAACTATATTCCAAGTTTATTTTGGCCTGCCAGTTCTTTTGTTTCTATAAATAGATAAGGTGTCTAAAAATAGCTCTAGTGGTATTTTGAAAATATTAATCACATGACTATAATAGGTCACATGTACTGATTCCTGGAACTGAGGTCAAAGGTTGGAAGCATGTTGGCTATCCCAGCAGACATTGCTCCAAGAGCTTCCTTTCCAAAATCTCTTGAACAGAAAACAGCTTTCCCACCCACCACACCCTAATTATAAAATATAAAACATAGAATAGACTCGGTCCGTTAGCATCCTTAATATGACTTAGCAGGCTTAGTTTTCATATTTCTGTCACTGTTTTAAAACTTTTTAAATACTGTTTACTGCCCAGATTGTTCTAATGTATTTTCAGTATGAATTGCTACAACTTTCAATGCATAACGCATGAGGCACAGTGAAAACCAGCATAAACAGAGGCAGACCTGTCTTTCTACAGAGGGCAGTTCCATGTGCAAATTGTGAATGATGTAACAATACCACACCTGTGTCCTATGTGTATCATAAAGTATTGTACCATATACTTTCCAAGATGTGAAAACTTTTTGTCATATAAGAAGTGTAAAATGGTGACTATAGACACTGAGTGCTAAATGAAGGAACTTCAAAGTGACCTCTTTTATATTTTATGTACTATTTTACTTCTTAGTCGCCACATTTTGCCAGCGGAAATTCTAGACTTTAACCCCTGGAAGACGGTTAAGTATAAGCTAACTCCATGATGTCTGGACTGAACCAGCGTCTGGAACAGCTTAGTCAGCTATAAGAAATTTAAAAAATTTATGCTGGCTTGCCAAGTAATTAAATATATCTATTGCTCGGTTGCTTTAAAACAATGAATTAAAAGCATTTGCTTGGTTGCATAGAAACAAGACAAATTAGAATTGGTTGCTTATTGAAATAAATCGGATGCTCAGTTGCTTATTGAAATAAATCGGTTGCTCGGTTGCTTATTGAAATAAATCGGTTGCTCGGTTGCTTATTGAAATAAATTTGGTTGCTTGGTTGCTTATAATTAAGTAGGGTGGCTTGGCCGCACTATTTGTCATCCACCTGAGTAGCTTCTTAGTCTATGATTTCAAAAGGGTTGCTTTTAAAAGGCATGGTGTCCATTGATATATAAAGCCTATAATAATGAATCAAAGGGAAATAGGCTTTCACAAAATTGAAAGGCAAGCCAACATACATTCATTAGGATTTTATGTTAACTTTAAAATACCGTCTTCCAGGGGTGAGGGTCAAATATCTTCCGTATTGGAAATAAACCAAACGGATACTGGCTTATGTGGTGGCCGAATATTTTCCAACCATAATAACTATATCGAGGTAACCAAAATTAAAAATGTATAGTTATAAAGTCTTGTTCTTGCTTTTCTAAGCTGGCAGTGTCCTAAAATAAAGAAGTAACTTCAGCGATGCAAAGGTTGTTCAGAAATACTTTTAATCCCAGACCTTTTGCTTTGTTAAGAAATGGTTTAGCATCCTTAACAACTGGAGGACTCTCTCTTCTCTACGGGATTCCGTCAAACAAGCATCATTTACAACAAGGTACGGATAAATCTGGAAGAAAGAGACAGAAATGTGATAACTGTTCAATTCATAGTGATGTGATGTACATTGAGACCACAACTGCCAATGCATGACTGGTCAATGTAATCGACATATCTCAATCAATATAAGATAAAATTAGCAGTTTCTACAGAGGATCAATGGCTACAGTACATTATAAATTTCATTTCCTGATTAAGAAACTTCACTGACATGCATTCCTGTTGAGGTCACAGACTTGAAATCACTACACTCTCACTGACTGAGGATCAAGGGCTCGAACCCAGCTACTGACCAGATTATGTGAGAAAGTTTGCAGTTTGTTACAGATGGTAGGAGTTCCCAGAATTGACAGTTACATTGATTGTTAAACTGTATCAACTGAAACATGCATTACCCCAACCCATCACTTTAAATTATGACATTTCTCTGACTGAAAATATATGTGCGACTCGTAGACAGAAATAATCATAACAAGTCCGCCTCTGTGGTGGAGTGGCTAGAGGGCACTGACTTAAAATCATAGACTTAGGGTCATCAGTTTGAGCCCTGCTACCAACCATGTCTCTTTATGTTGGAACCGGTGTTAAACTCCTACAACAACAACACGTATTCATAAAAAAAATTAGCATCCTTCATTTGGTTAACTAGTCAGTCGTACCTTTCCATTATGGCCTCTGATGTAGAGTCTCCTGGCGGCAGTGTTGTGTTTCTGTACTATCTCCACTCTCGGCATAAACCTGGCTATCCTCACGTAGTAGTGACTATGCTGTGGGGAAAAAACATGTTACAATTTAAATACTATCTCCACTCTCGGAATAAACCTCGCAATCCTCAGTTAGTAGTGACTGCTGTAGAAAAGGAAAATTATCCTACACTTTAAAATAATAAAATAATGTCTTAACATTCGCCTGGCTGTCGGCGAATTATTCTGTCTTTGCAATCAGTGCAGATCATGATCTACCCATACATACAATGTCAAGCAGTCTGAACATGGTCCACTATTTAGTCAATGAATATTATCAGAACCCCTACCTACAATCAATGGTACTGTCCATATTGAGAGATAGACGAGTCTATTTTAGAAATCTCTCGACATGTGTGAAACACAATTTACAGTATATTATTCAACTGAAAAATGTCTGTTTTAAAACTGGGTAAGTCCCTTAATACCTTGGGAAGAAGGAATTCCCCTGGCAGCTCCACTTCAGCCGTATTGAGTGAGAAATTGCTCAAAAATCTACACTTCTCTTCAATCAAGAATGACCTGAAAAAAAGTTAGGATAATCAAAATGGACCTAGTCAAGGTAGATGCCTTCATGTATAAGAGCAAGAATACTTAAGAAAAAAGTCATACTCATTTACTGCCCTTTTTGACAAATAGAAATGAATACAAGCTGGGTGGATTCGGATTTTTCACTTTTTGAATCCCTGTTGAATAGTCAAAAAGACTTATAAGTTCATAGGTTAACACAACATGTATATTCAATAAAAATTAAACTCTAAGACATATACATATTCGACATATAGTTCAAATATAACTTTATTATTATTCTCTATGTTACAGAGTTAACACAGTTGGCAAAATTAATATCTATCTTCAAATCTTGATAGTCACTTTAACAGTTATAATATCATTACTTTAGATTTAGTGAACTGATTTCCTAGTCCAAAGACAGTATCATAACCCTTGTTATTAAGCATTAACTTTAAGGTCTTATTACTATTAATACAGAATGTATGTTCTATAGAAATTTACATCAGGTCTGAAATTTTGTTAAAAACTTTTTTCTCAAAAACCTTGACATGTATTAATTAACGCATGCATTTGACAGATCTCTGTTTAATAGCGATAATAATTGTATTTAGTGCATGCACACGTGTAACCATAAATTCCTCTGCCTAAAGCAGGATTTGAACTTGGGACCTTCATCTCACTAAGCAAGCTTTCTTCCTAGTATCTCATTACAAATGCTATCTTGTACATGTAGCCAGGAATTTCAAGTACAAGTGCTGTATTATAATTCTACTACATGTACACACACAGCCTCTTTCCTAGAATATGTCTCAAATACTTTGTGTAGAATTGCCTAGGGAATGTTCTAAGTGTGCTATCACTTCCTGACATGTGTGTTGTTAATGTTCTGAAAAACTCCTTTAGCCAAACTAAAACTCATGACCGTCTTTTGCCTATACAGACACAAAGCTAGCTTGTAGTAGAAGTGTCTTAAATATTAATTAAAAGTCTGAATGTCTGTACATCTTTATCAATCTAATTTACTGCCTGTGATGAAAAACAAAGAAAAAAGCACTGGACAGGTATGGCCCCTAAGTAAGATTCCTACTAGCTGCATGAGTGAAAGAGGTTAGTTTTCACACAGCATGACCTTAGAAGAAGTCAGTTTCTTACTTTGGTAGCAGTTTTGTCTTGGCTTCGAGAATCTTGATCCACTTCTTCAACTTGTTGATCAAATTATGCAGTTTGGTAGAACCTGGTACACTGCAATCAAATAATGTCATGGTATATAAATGTCAAGGTACATAAATACAGTGGAATCTTGGTACACTGCAACCAAATAATGTCAAGGTACATAAATACAGTGGAATCTTGGTACACTGCAACCAAATAATGTCAAGGTACATAAATACAATGGAATCTTGGTACACTGCAACCAAATAATGTCAGGGTACATAAATACAGTGGAATCTTCGTACACTGCAACCAAATGTCAGGGTACATAGATACAGTGGAATCTTGGTACACTGCAACCAAATAATGTCAAGGTACATAAATACAGTGGAATCCCAAAACCATAACCTCTGTTAAGTAAAATTCCTGATACCAATGTGTATTTAAAACTTATTTAGACTGATGAAAATAATGCTCTAGCCTATGGGTTTTGAGTTAATTAGATCCAACAGTATTACATTAAAATGTTGTAAATAGCATTCTTATGAACTTGTTAAAACTTCAAGCAAGTTTTAAAGATAGAAGTGTATCAAGTATTATGGGGGTCAATGCGAAACTATCCTGTATGCTTTATTTCTATATACATTTCAAGTTTCGTGTCAATCCCTCAAATAATTATTTTTATAATCTTGTTTAACTAACCCTAGGTTACTTCCCACAATTCATCGATGCAGTATTACATCTATGCCAAGTTCATCTGTTTTTTCTCGAAGTCTTACCTGAAATCGAAGTCTGTTGTAAACTGACTTTTCATTTTCTGGAATATAGGATCCTGTGCAGTGGCCTGGGCACGTCGAGCCAGGGACTCCGAGGCCGCGCTCGAGAAGGTTGTTACAACATTTGACACATTCTCTATGCCCACTCCAAATGTGCTCACCAATTTTTTCACAAAATTCAGAGTATGCGGTGTTATAGTGGCATCAGCAACTGCAAAAATAACACAAGTCATTAATTTATAAATTTGACTTTACCCGACATTAAAGATGCTGAAGTGATACAGTAAGGTGTATATTTAAGCGTGTCTAAAACATGAAAAGCTATGCACCTTTGCATTTATAAGCTTCTGGATTCTACAATGTGGCAATGCCTGCGGCTCGAACATTAATCCCCGAGAATACGAGAAACTTTCTTCTCATTTTTGAGTATGAGGGTGACCTCAGATACTGTTCCAAAATTTATATAAGGAGAAAAATCATGCAATTTAGATGAAAGATGAGCAATTTTTCTATCAAATGACATTTGAATGATGTTACTAAAATGTGTTCCGTTTTACAAGTAACAAATTTACACCCTTAACCCCACGAGAATACGAGAAAACAGGATACTGTAAACATATGTAAAGATTTGTGGGCATAAAGTTTCATGTATTTTAGATAAAATGCACTTTAAAATTTATGGGTAAATAACTTTGCACTGTTTTATAGCAAATTGTAATGTTAGACTATATTTTGGTAGGATCTAACATTATTATTAACAAACATTAATGATTTACCAGTATATTTGCACTCACCAGAGGCTCTGTTCTCAAAGGCAACAGCATAACATTTGGTGAGACCCTGTCTCAACTGCCGCAACACCTCTTCGTACCAATTCTCCCTAAACCATACCATCTGGTCCACGATTCCCTCAAGAGACGACAGTATCGTAGGATGAAGTTCACGCTGCATATGCATGATTCTACTGCATCTCCACATCGGGGCAGGGGCGCGAATGGGGCCAGCATCCGACTGACCGGAAGCCCTGTTTGAAGATGAACTGCTGTTGGTTGTAGTCGAGGCAGTTGTTGATGGTGTGGAGCTGGTAGTATCTATAAAATCATACTTCTCTGCATTTATAATATCGAGGGAAAAACACGAATACTGCAAAATAGGTTTAGTTTTAGTTATTAGCCTACTTAGCTAATTGAATAATTTCTTGAAAGATTCATTACACATAGATTTATTACTACTTTAGAGAATTTTTAATTTGCAGGTAAGTCTGTTTGCAAACAAATCACTAAATTTTCATCACACAAAATATTATCCAATTTACAATGTTTACAAGCAAACAACAAATTTTCTTTCCAGTAACCTTGATCCTGCAAAAATCCTAAAACCCCCTCCCCCCAAAATGTGTTCCCTTGTCAAAACATTTTGGGTCTGTCAATCAACATTTTTTTTAAATATCAAATTAACTTTTTGATTCTGCATTTTGCTAAAAAAACACCGAAAGCACTTGAAATTGTCTTTTGATCATTTTCTTATAAAATAATAGATCAGCAAAATTAATGTTCAATTCAAACTGTTTTCTCACATGTTCAAAGGGGGGCTACAGACATATACCGACTTAACTGGGACCAATGCAGATCATGATCTCACTGCATGGAAGTGCTGACTGATCATGGTATCCAGGTGTTACAAGGCAGAGTCAAGTAGCTGCCATTGGCAAGAAAGGAGTTGACAATTCAGAGCAATCAATTGTATTTGCTAGTCAATTAGCAAAGCCTTTAAATAAGTCTTAAAAATTTATTATCTTCTGATACCTGATATGAACACAATTTCTGTAGTTAATTTCAAAGTCCCCCCCCCAATCATTTGACCCTCCGTTACAGTGAGCTACACAATAATCCAGCAAACAATCTAGCAAAGACTCAACTGGTCTAATTATTCCTTACCTGATACAGACAGCGTTGGTTCTGGTGTGGTGGGGACTACAAGTCCAGGCGTGGTGGGAGACATGATCTGATTGGCTGATCCAGAACTTGTTGTCGTGGCAACTTGAGAATTACTTCTGCTCAAAGTCATTTCTCCACTCTTGTCTGTAGACATAAAAAAATGTTTAATGTTTTTCTAAGCACGAGTTCTTTGGATTTAACAGCTATTTCATCTGTGGTTCAGTACAAGCAGGCAGTATATCATCATTCTTCCGACCTGTACTAGACTCCCAATCTACAAGAGACTGCTGACTTTCTAGGGGCGCAATGATACGGTCAAACCCATAATGCTATATACTGCTATATAGCCAACCCATATTGCAATACGTAATGCGATATAATGATGTGATAGAAAAGCTAAAGAAATAGAATAAAACTAAATCACTACCGTAAATACAGTGCCACAAGTTGTCCACAAACGATCTTGAAGGTGCATATTAAAAGCTAACTCGAATTATGGGCACGTTATATTATATTTGTAACCAAAGAGTGGCAAAGATGGTCAAACATGATCTTCTTCTTTTTCTGATTTATTTACATGCATAGCAATGTGTAAAGTGAGTACTTCATTTAACTCTGAACAGTGCGCTACGGAAATTCGTACCGCGGTACGTATCAGCCAGGCTCTGTATTGCAGCACTATAACTTTCTCACATTAAAAATCAGCAAATTCAATTTCTCAACCATGGGCGTCGATTACCTTTGCATGTGCTATGTCCCACTAAAAGATCAAAAAATCTAAAAAGAACTCTGCGGTATATAAATTTTCTAAAAGGTAGGCACATATTAGTTACATTTTTCCTAACGATACACATTTCTAGTTTTGCCATTTTAAACATATATTTGCAACCAAGATCTTCTAGACTCAATGTAAAATGACTACAAATATCCTCAATATATTTTTTCCCTACACAATTCTTCAGAGTTAACCCCAAAACAGGTCACAAATGGAGAAAGGTACATTACTAAGTTGCTGGAGATAAACCTGTGATATACGAGGGAACCAATTTCTGTCAAAACAAAGGATGAGCCCAGACACCTGGCAAAAATGAAATCTCATATATTCACCCCTTCAACGACTTATTCCAGTCATATATACACCGAATTACTTTTCATATTTACATTAATTTAGTGCTTAAGGGACATGATGGCTTTATATCACTCACCTAACTGTGAAGGAATATTCTGTCAAAACAGACAATCAGTCAGACAGGTAAAAACAGTCAACAATCATGCAATAAATCTACTTTAAATTCCATTGCTGTACTTACATCTCTCCCTCTGCTCAATCTTGAGGGTCAAATACAAAGTTCTTATTGGAAAGTAGACTGCTTGTGGATACATTCTTCCAACCTGACTCAGGAGATTCATTATTAGCCGACCCTCGTTTCTCACCAGGCATGTCAACAACTGGGGAATCCTAAAACAGTACAAGGAATATATCATATTATTTATGTATGTAACTATCATTATTATCCTTACAAACAATGATATTATCACCACATCTACTACTATCATGATAATTATCACTGACCCCACTATATTTCTAAAATGAGCATGTCTGTCTCTCAGTGTGGACTGTACCATTTATTGTTCAAAGGTGTGCAAACTGAAAAATTCATGGACTTTTTCAAATAGTGAACAGTGCAGATCATGATCAGACTGCAGAGATGTGAAGGCTGATCATGATCTACACTGGTCACATAGACAGAATACCATTTGTGTATGTATCATCTAGTTGGTAGGCAATATATATTGCTTGAAGGAAAAACAATGTCTCCCCAACTTCTTTAAAGTTATTGTAAACCAGGAGTTTTCTTTCACACTAGCCTTTCATCTAGTGACCCCAAAATAAAAGGGGTCAGCTACTGGTCATGACAAACTATATATTAAGTTTAAGAAACTTAGACCCAATAACACTCCTACAACTCGAAAACCTGTGACATGTGACCAAATTGTTATCCACTGGAAAACCTGTGGCGGACAGATGGACAGAAATAAAAACACAGAAATGAATGCATAGAAAGAACTTTCACTTGCCAACTGGCTACATCATAAATGTATATTCCCACACAAAAATAAAATGTAAGTAAAATTAAGTTACCATGGCAACCATTGCACTGGAGGCACTCCTACACAATATTTGTCAACGGCTTCCGCCAGCGTCGACTTCTCGTCATCATAGGTTAGCAGCCACAGGACTTTTGCCAAATACTTCCTTGACTTGCTTTCATTCTGGTGACGGCATGCGTGAAGGAAACATGTGATAGCAGAAACACCTAGGTTTATTTGCCTGGAAATATAATGTAAAAGAGGGGAATGTAAATATTTTGCGCAATTATTAAAACTGTGGAGACAAACAAATCAATATAGCTGTAAAGTTGAGTCAGGTATACATGTTCCTACTTGAAAATATGACAAGGTTATGTCAGATTTTTTTATATTCATATTCAATTTATTAACTTGGGTGTCGACACTTGCAGGCTAGACATGGCATGGTTTCACCCAGTAGGTCCCTTTTCATAGAACACATAACATATACTCCCAATCTCATGAAAGATGAGGTATACTTGTAAAAAGTAACACCAAATAGCACAAAAAACTCACTTATCCCTAGTAAACACCGACTCCAGATAATCTCCCCACAGTGCCCAAGCTTTGACTAAAGTGTCGTGCATCTGTACGGCCGCCGAGAATGACTTGTTGGCATCATCTGAGCGCCCAGTCTGCGCCAAGAACATGCCTTTCAGGGCGTAAAACTCTGCGGTCATCTCCTTCGTGAAGTATTTAAGGTTGGTCGACTCAATCACCTCCAATCCCTTTAAATTATATGACATATACTCATATTAACCATGAAAATATGCACACAGTTGAAGCAGAAGAAATAGTTTCGGACAACATATTGTGTAAAATACTGTAAGAATTTTAAGCATGTACCACAGTATCAACTCTAACTGCAATAGTTTTTCTCTTCCAAGCATATAACAATCAAACTCCAGTGGTACAGTATCAAACTCAGTACCTCTCAATAGACAGTCTGGCATAACCATTGTTAAGTAGCAAGCCACTGTCAAACTGCTAACAATTAACACTTGCTGTGAGACCTTTTTCTTCCCTTTTACCTTTTCTGTTTACACAAAATTTAGATATTGCTCTAAAAATTTTCTTTTTAGATTCATAATGATCATGCACTTCCCCCCCCACCCCCAATGTTGGACTATCACTATAGGCTTCCACTCTATTTTTACTTAAATTAAGAAAGGAAGTCTATTCCCTCCTTAAAGAAAAAAAAATATCCTCATATCAGACCATATTCAATCTTTCAGTTATTCACCCATCTTAACTTTTTTCCTTCCATCCCTCATACCCATTTTTCCTCCAAACAACTTACCTCATTTAACTCTGGCTTGCCCATGGACCCTGCCATCTGTAGGTAACATTTCACTTGCTGTCTTATTTTCTGGAAACAATCAACTATAGGAACACTTGGAATTGTATGGATCCTGAAAAAAACAACGGGGAGATTCTGTCAGATGTACTTTCCTCAAAAGAATTAATTTTGTTTTGGAAAATAGCGATTTACCAAGTTCATGAAAAAGAGGTGTAAAGAATTTCCAACAATCCTGACTAATAACACACTTGCTACAGTAACTAACAGGGATCAGGAAAACCGAAAATTTGCCAGTCTGGACCGATTTTCAACTTGCTGGACCGATTCACGTCACCAAAAGTTGCTTAAAAATCGGTCCGAGATTTCAAAAAAAAAAAGTCATAAAATCGCTTAAATATGACAAAAGGAGTTGCTTGTGTAATTACACATAGCATCTGTGTTATTAGCACCTATCTAATACCCCAATAAACGTGTCATGTTAATAACCCGCGGCAGTCTACCTAATTGGTCCAACACACCAGTTCTACAATACCTCGGGTGTCGCTATCACGTTATTGATTAAAGGATTTTATTAATGTGTTTGCAGCTCCGATTGACTCTATGCCGGACCGATTGTCTTTAGGCCGCTAATCATTACCTACACTTTGCCAACATTATTTGTCATTATGATTTAATTAAAAACGATTCGGTCCACGTGTACTTTTGACCGGTAAGAAAACAGTTGAAAGAAATTATTAAAAGATAAAACCCAAGAGTTAATTTTTATTACTCAAATAGTGCCGGCTATATAATGTATCATGTTCGGGCATTCAATGCCTTTCGATTTATTGTTGAAGTGGCACAACGCCACATATTTGCGATGTTCAAAAAATCAAATGACCGAAATGGCAAACGGCTTGTGATAATCGGGAGAATAATAACGAAACAAATAACCGGACCGGCAACCGGTAGTAAATGCTTCCGAAAGTCGGAAGGGGAAGCCGAAAGACAATGTTAATCGGTCTGGCAACCCGAGAGGCATAAAAAAAATATTCAAAAACGAAACCAGACGACAAAAAATTATATTGCCTATACCTGACACATGGATTATTACAAAACTTTGTGGGGGTGACTTTGAACATAATCAGTTCTAAACGAAATTGAACACACTTTCAATGATAAAATCACATGGAAATTATCATATTTATTTATGAAAACTGGCTCGATATTTTTCTTATTACTTAGAAATTCCGTTTCTTATTCCTTTATGGCTATATTATTAAAATTTAACCCTTAGAAAATGGAACGCTCCACGTGAACGGCGCATTTATTTTATCGACTCGTGAGATTTACTAATCAATAATGAAAGAAGATAAACATTTTCGTTTTTGGGAACATTTTGGAATCCAAAGGAGGAAACTAAATACTTTAACCGTTCCATGATCATGCACATCAAAGGAAAGATGGTTGAAAAATTTATAAATCACGTACAAATGATTTTTTTTTTTTTTTTTACGTTTTTGTAACTTTTTTTTCGTGGGGGGGGGGTTGACGATGTTCCCTCGACGTGTCCGGACCGATTGAGATTTCAAAATTTCCTGATCCCTGGTAACTAATATCGTATACCTGTTATAAATACTTAATCCTGATTGGCCGATAGCGCTCACGTGCCGGGTCTGCAAAAGTATGTGTAGACCTGGAAATGATGTGTAGACCTGCACGGATTTTAAGACATCATTTCTGTTATATTTTCGTATGATTTTCACCACTCTTTATGAGGTATACGATATAATGATTATAGACTAATGTTTCGGTCAATACATAGTTTTGCGGACGTGTTAAAAGTGATATTGACCGAGGACGAAGTCTATAATTGCATATTATCCTATGACTTCCTTTTTTTTACAACAAGTTAAACAGTATTTACAGGCAGACAGTTTCAACCATCATTTTGTGACCAGTGCACTTTAGAACCCTATCCTCCATAAGAATCTGCCAACTTTCCGACATAAAGTGACATGGTCAGTAGCTCATAACTATGACCGTCGATCAATGAGAGGTTACAATGATTTCAAGTCAGCTACTTTTCACAATAGACTGTCTCACATTAATCTTGCTGGCGGCAGTTGGGTCTGCTATTGTGACCAGTGCCGACCAAGACCAGTCTACAAGTCTACGCAGTCTAGTCCACTGATCTATCAGTAAACTTTTATAGCGCAACCCTTTTAACAATGAAACATACCACAAATTTGAAAGGCAGACAAGGCTGTTTAACAAACACAGTACTGAATGAAGGGTATGGTTACATGCCACTCAACATGGCCATTCAGGAGTTGGAATCCTAGCGCATCTGAACAAAACAGCCCCAGCTATGTTCTAGACAATATTTCATCACAAGCAACCTCAAAACTACCTCATCAAGCTCAAAGGTTTTGCGGTAAAACAGCAAAGACTATTAATTGGAACAAATTAAAACTAAAATGTCTAAGTTAACGTGACTACCTGCTGAGTGAATCTAAACACACTCCCGACAAATTATGCTTCCTGGCAATTTTACCAAAGTGTATGATGGCTTGCGCTGAGGCGTGCACACCCAACATGGAATGGTTGTTTTGCTGAAATATAAACCAATATTAAGTTTAGACTACAAATACTTTAACCTGCAGTAAATGATACAGAAAGAATACTACAAAGTTACTCGCCTGCAAGTTTGAAATATTTTATAGGTGAAAGATCAATAACTTCACTTTACGCTGTTACAATCATTACTGCTTTAACGAGTCAGGACAGTAGAAAATCTTAGACCAGTAATTCTAAGTTCAGTCAAAGCTGCAGTGATTTCAAGTTGGCAACCTTAACCACCCAACCACAGAGGCATATCCATGGTTGTAAAGGTAACAACCCCCCAAATCTTTACCTGATCCTGGGCTGCATGGGTATCATAATGATTAACGATGAACTGATAGTGATGCTGTCTCCATGTAAATATGTCGCTCCAATGAGATAAGTCATCCGATATCATCGGCAAGCGGTTCCTGTAAACAATTATTCGTACAACTTAATTAAAACTGTGACACTGGAATCCAAAAAATGGAAACTGCATTTAGCAAAAGGATCCTAAAATTTCATATGCACAAATTTAGATGCACTCACACTAACACAAAAATATTATTGTATAATAAATAGACCCTTTGTAACTACCATTTTACCCCCTTCAATAGAATAATAGGTCATTCAAATGTATACTGTGAATGCATTCATGTTATGTGCATGAAATTTTGTTTTCTTTTCGCAAGAAAAAAATTACTTTTTCAATGGCACATGAATTTATGGATTACATGTATACGCCTGTTACTCAACAAATGACCAAAATGCTATTCACTGGTATCAAAAATGTGTGTTTCACTTCATCAAAGAAATCTATAAACATTTCTACACCGTGAATATAATGAATAATGATTTCACAGTACTATATATTAACTGTTTCCCAGAGAGTACATACCTCCATGTTTTCACGATGGCTTTAATGTCATGCAGGCTGGTACTTCTGGTAATATTTGCCGGCTGGAGACCCTGGTTGATCTGGGCCGCTTCCTGTAACTCCATGATCTGCTGCGCAGCCTGATTTGATATAAAAAAATATTTCAATGGATTTGATTGTCCATTTCAACAACATTTCAGATGTAACAGAGGTGGGTGATTTCCTACGAAGGACTTGAACTGAACTCCCATCCTTCAGAGAATGCCACACAAAAAGGCCGGTCAACAGAGGGGCTCGAACCAATGGCCCTCAATGAATTAATTCTCACTTAAGCCAACATTCTTCATGCCTAATGGGGAATATTCAAATACATGAACTTCTGTGGGATGTCTATGGCCTTTCAATTTCCTGCACTTTTTGGGGGGAGTTGGTAGATTTAACACTTTCTGAACAGTGTTGCCATGCCATTGCAATTTTCATTCGAGAAGAGTATAGATCTTTAATACCACTTTAACACTAAATTCGAGGGCCAAGATGGCAAGTTTTTTATCTGCTCACCTGTCCACCTCAGAGATCTTAAACTACACTGAGGTGTCTTACTCATTTTAATACCTGGTACACAGTTACTAGAGAAAAGCTGGATATAAATTTCTGAGAAGACTTTTTACACATTCACTATGCATAAAAATTTGCCCTGTTCCAAAAGCAGCCATGGTTTTCATGAATTGACATCTATTCTTAGACTAATGATCCTAATTCACTTACACTGTAACATCAATTCTAATTGGGATATGTTGTTAAAATTTATGTCTTTTAGGTGACTATCTTTATTTGTTTAAAAACATATGGCTGCCAGAAGTTGTGACTTTTTGGCCATATTTTTTCAACAAATCAACACTGGCAGAATTTCACATGATCACCATTTCCATGATCAAACTGAAAATTGGACAACAGCTTTCCTGGATATTTTTTTGTAGTTCTTTTACTCACACAAATTGGGAAATGAGTCATACCCTTCTGTGGTGAGAACAACTAGACAATGCTACATATGGAAATATCTCCAGCCTTGGCATTGTGGATGTGGCAAAAAGGAGATTTTCCAAGCTTTTTCTTATACACTGTATTGTCATGGCAACCATACATCTATATGGAATGTAGTTGTTCTTTCCAAACAGTTTTAGCAAGGGATATAACTAGGACTACTCACTAATTTCATTAAGTGAAATGTGAACAGCAGTCTGAAACCTATGATGTAATATATAAATCGTTTCTGTCATGAGCACGAGGTTCAGATCGAAATATCTGTCACCGGGCTGCAACAAGGCTCTGCCGAGTTCCCGCAAAACAGTTACCTGAGGTGACGAATATTTCCATCTTAGCTAAGTGTTTCATGATGGAAACTTTTTCTTGCATACCGTCTTGCACCTTAAAATAGATTTCTAAATGTAAATTTATCAAAATGATGAATTATCATAAAAAACAAACGATATTCCGACGTTGTGTTTAGGAAAGTGACGTCACATTGTTTATAACGTTGCGTCATAAGTAATTCACAAGAGTCGTCTGGCATAGGAGGGGTGCCAGACCGGACTTTCCGGCATGGGCAAAATAACCGGAAATGCCGATTTGATATGCAAGAAACATGTATATACATTATCAAACATTCTACCTGCAGAAGGGGTACATGTATATGAGTAACAATATGGGGCAATCTTCTCCACTCCTTGATTGCCAAATTACTGGACAACTCAACCAATCTCTCAATCTGAAAGTAGAATTTGAATAAGGATCAATGTAATTCTACCTGTTTTATCGCATTTCTACCTTGATTTTTACAATGGGATCTTCTGACTTCCAATTTGGGCAAGTCTATTTCTCTGAATAGGGGTGTTTTGCAGAACTGTGATCCAAAAGGCTACTCTGATCATGATCAGACGACATTGAAATGAACTGTGACTTATAAATTATCTCCCTTGTTAGACAAAGTCCAATAATACAATGAAGCTAAACAAGAAATTATTAGGTACTTACATCTGAAACTTTTTACTTTGTTGAAAACAGTAATAAAAGGCACAGTCATATCAAAACCAAACTGACACTATACAGTACATGTACCAGCATGCAGATATTTAACACAGATTGAAAAATACATGAAAAAAAAAAAACAGAAAAAAAACAACATAACAAAAGATTACTACAGCCATACAACATCTGTTTCCAACATCTACATTTGTGTATTTTGTACATTTAAGTAACTTATCTGGTTAGGTAATCTACCATGTATCTTGGCTAAACCCACCTCAAGCAGTGACTTCCCCTTATACTTAATCAGTAAACATTAAGTTTCCTCCACCACAAGTCATATTCTTTTTTTTATTAAGCAAAGTTTTGGTTAGGTGCAGTTATTTTATTTCAATATTTTGTCTTAGTGACTAACTACAGTATTCATATTTTATTGACATTGGCCTTTGAGCTGAGGACAAGTTGTGTGTGACACACCTTCCCATAATGCTTTACAACTTTGTCCGGTTTTCTTGAAATTCCAGCAAGAGTTCAGATATTTTATAATCTAATCACAATGACCAAAGTTTCATGATGTCATGAACTACTTAGGTATACATTGAACAGTTTCAAAAACTGGTTTTATTGGTACTGCTATCATCAATTTTTAGTGAGAAAATATTACAAACTACATGTATTCATCTCCCTTCATATCTTGTATGTAAAATTTCCAGTTACGTGGTGTGGTTTTACCAGTGATTTAATGTTTGGGATAAACAAAACACAGAACATTTAAAATGGTAAAACTGTAAAATTTCTGATGGTACAACATGTATATTACATTTATAAGAAACTGTGTCAGACCAGAAATTTAGAAAATAGCTTTACTTTCGCCTGATATGCTTCAGGTGTCTACATTGTGTCATTTCCATATCATTAACAGGTGTGTAGAGAAAGAGTTAGAGAAGAAATTTCTGCAAGGTATCAATCTAGTAACATGTACATAGTCACATTCAGTATTTATTGTAATTCATTTACTTAACTATATGTTGAATCATATAATACACCCGACATAAAAGGTTAAACAACATCTTACATAAAAGCAATGGTTTCCATACCTACATTCACTAGAAACCACACATTTTCATCCAAGCAAACAGTACGCCACAACTGTACTTCCGTAACAAAAATCTAAGCTCTCATGGTGCACTTTCTATGAAAGTTTCCATAAACCACCTAAGCCAAAACAATATTACACCATAATGTACCAAAACATGTACAGAGCACATGCTTAGTACTTAAAGTTTATTACGTTACCATAGTTACCATATTTAAATGATGGTCGTCAGGGTGACAGATAGCAATATATCCCCTGTACAAGTTTACTTTCCACGCCATTTCCTTTGGGCAGCTAAGTTCCACCTGAAATATAAAGACAAAACAAAAACTTGCATTTTCTTTTTTAATCAATGTCACTAAGAGCTAACTTGGTGTGATCTTGACATTTACATGCTTACCTGGGGTGACCTTGACATTTACGTACTAACTTGGCGTTACCTTGAAATTTACTTACTACTAGATGTGAACATGACCTTTACACGCTTACTGCTATACAGTGTGACTTTGACATTTACATGCTTAAGTGGTGTGAGCATGATTGACCTTTACATGCTTAATTGTTGTAATTTTTTACCTAAAATTATAGTCATATAAATAATACACTTTCTCCAGTCACCTATCTTACAACGCGTTGCAGTTGGGTTTGCCCGATCGCTATCTTGGCAATCGATACAGTTATAATCTTACGTCACTCATAGCGCAATTTTGAAACTATTATTAGAGCTAGTTTATAGGTTAACTCCTCCCCATTCAAGGACATTTAGGTGCGGCGTCCAGCTTCTTTCTCACGTCGTCAATTTGCTCCGCCAAAAACCCGCATGATAATTTTAATGCAAGTGACGAACAGTATTTAATAATGTTAAATATAGGTTTCTTCGGGTATTTTGTAGTGACTGCAGAGATAAATTATATAGATCTTCTGTTTTATTTAAAATGTTGATTAATATATACTCTTTTAAAAGAGATCTCCTTCAGCTACGGTATCATTGCATTTATAAGTGTAGACCGTAAGTTTATGAATTAGTTTACATGTAAATTATATTCGCGGAACTTTACACATCGGAATTCCATTGCAGTAACATGTTATCCCACACAATTCATAATGACGTTTCTTGAAAAAATATATTGTGATGCATTTTTCATAAAATCGTTTTTCAGTCTGTTTCTCAACTCGCCTTGTCAATTTTGTTTGCCAAAGTGGAACAAAATGTCAACGAAAGTAATTAAATTGACGAAATTATCAATAATTGAGTACATCGATGCGTGAAAAATATTTTTGTCTCCGGGGTACTGGAACTTCTTTATTTCACAGAGCGTTGCAAAAAAGGTAAGGAAGTCTGCTGACATACTAAGTATCTACTGCCGTACTGTACGTACTGACATAATCAGTGCATCTGCCAAAATCTTTACTTGTACGGACGTTGTATTATCATACCCAAGTTCCCTCTCTACTGCCGACAGTGAACTCGACAAGTTTTTGTGAACAGTGTTTTTACTTTAAAAGCCGTGCGGTCGGGCGTTGAGTTTAAGAAAAAATACAAATCAATGAACGGGGCGTAGTTACTCCGGCCATAAAAATGAAACTGCAAACATGACAGTCAGACCAGTAGATTAATAACGATATGTATTTACATGTATTTCAATTCTTTTTATTCCAACCAATATAAAAATCTGTAGATGAGTGTTGGATACTGCATTTCACTTCGGGCAAACCGATTTTATAGGCTGATATTTTCAAGTTGTTCACCTTCTAGTTATAAATAACAGATCTGTGAAAGGGGTCTCACTGAAACACCAAATTAATTAGACTATTGGACGCTGCTGTGTATGTCCAACCCATAGTACAGAGGGGTCCGACATGTCTGGCACAGGACTTTCTGCTGTTAGACAAGCGGCTTTTCTGTCCCGGGTCCCGGTTGTCCTGAGCTAGCCGAAATGTCGAGGGCAAAAAATTAAAATAGAATAAATATTGTACGAAAGTCCTGTTTTACCTAGCCCAGACATTTTAGATCTATTTGCAGTATTGGGATAATATTTTAATCTTGCTTACTTTAAAAGTGCGCTGTTAATGTGTTTTATTTTTATTTTTATGCACATGTATTACCTCGTGGAGTAGCCTCAATATTTCGACTGCAAGACAGAACCATTTTACAAACTGATGTTACATCTAGTCTGCCTTTGCTAATGGCGGCCATCGTATTAGCAAAAAGCCTTTGCGTGCAATTAGTTGGGCTATTCGTTGAGGTACGCAATAAAACTTCCATAGTTTTGTTTCATAAAGTTTTGGGAAAGTTTCATCAATTAGTGTACACCTGGCTCCGCCGATTTACCAAATGGCACTTAAATATATACTTTATCCGATACTGCTTCTGTTACGACTTTAAATTTTTCTTTCCACGTTCGGACGTAACGTCAGAATATAATAAAGACTGATCGATGCCCCCCTATTTGACCTTTTCAATGAAAGAACGGAGGGGAGGAGTTAACCGATATCTACATGCTCTATTAATAGTTTCAGATTCGCCTTTGTGTGACGTAAGATTGTAATTTTATTGATTGCTAAAATAGCCAGCGGGCAAAGCCAACTGCAACGCGTTGTACTTAGCAAATGTTGATACATGCCTTAACCGACTGTTTAAAGACAGGTAAGCTGAAGTTTGAATGTCAACATAAACCTCAACTAGTGATCCAAGTGACAGTTCTGTCTCCAAAACTAAATATTTCAGACAAACACTTTCAATCACATTCTGTATAGAAACTCTATGATAATGCATACCTGTGACAGTGCATCTTTCATCAGGGCCCAGTTTGGCACCCTCCAGGCACTCTCTAACACCAGGTGCGGGTTTGTGTTGCCCTTCGAGTTTGCATACTCCAGTAAATGGTCCCATTGATTCAACTCTTTCGAACATCTACATGATAAAAAAATACAGTCATCATGAATTACTGGTATCAATTATAATTCAGGTAGTTCTAGGTTATTATCACATATTATCAATTATCGTTCAGGTAGACATAGATTACCATCTTATATTATCAATTATCATCCAGGATCATTGCTAATTATAACCGTTATTAGAAAATTTTATCACATATAACTAGTAAATATTGTTTTGTATAAGTAAGTCTGATCATGATCTACACTTGTTCACTCTTCAGTCTGTAAATTGCCACTGAGCAGTCTACTTTGAACAATTAATGCTGCTGTCCAAATTGAAAGATGGTCCATTCTAGAAAATTAGCATGTTACAACCTGTATCACTTCTTAACAATTTCTCAATGATATTCCATTCCACTTTGAAACCTACAGTAGGTATCATTCTCCACTGAAAGTGGCTCGTACAACAGACTACTGACCTGATCCAGTGATCCTCCCACAATCTGTACTCTGGTATGATGTTAGGGGAGGCCGGTCCTGTGTTATGGTCAGACCTGGCTTTAGCCATTGCCTAAAAAAAGAACATTTTTTTCTTACTGTTTCACATTGCTTTGACCAGTATTTCAGTTACGGTATGAACAGGATTTACCTAAAATTAAGGCTAAACAACATTCCTGAAGCTAGACTCCCAGCTTCTTTCAGAAACAGCCCTCATTTTGTCTTCCTCACAAAAATAGCCAGAGCGCTACCAGGGCTCATATCTATGACCAGCAATCAGCGTTACAAATTACCCACCTAAACCAGTCATAGAGACATAGCTATAAAATAAAACATGCCAACATATCAACATGTCAATATACCTGAACAAAAAGCTTTGCTGAGAGAAAACAAACATAGTTCTATACTTTTCCAGTCTTTCTAAATGCAGGTGGACTAGTATTACTCCATGACAAGTTGCATATAAAACATTTAAGATAAATCTAATGACTTACTGCTTCATAAGAGCTCTGCGACTGCTCGAAGAATCCATGCTGTTCGTAAGCTATGGCGGTGTTGGTCTCTGCAAATTTTGCTCTCTTCTGCCACAGCCCCGCCCACATGTCCTCTTCCTTCAGCAGAGAATACAAGTCACACAGTCCATCTAATGTCTCCTGTGTAAGGCAAATAGAAGACAAAATCAAGTACAACTCCTAAGTACCTTTTATGTATAAGATACTTTTAAATGTTCCAAACAATACTAAATAAATTACGTTGCTTTTGCTATGTAAATCCTTCATTCTGGCTACATTGTATAATTTATCAATAATAAGTTATGCTTCAAATCATACCAACACAATCTTGGTCGTTAAGGACTATAAATTGTACGACTTAAGTTTGCTTACATTTATTTATCTTGCATTCTACACTAGAGTTCTTGCAACATACAGTGTTAACTAAAAAAAATGGGATTGTGAACCTAACGGTCATACTCCTGATGAGATTCAAACCTGTGACCTTCAGGTTAGGAGTACAACTATCTACCCATACTCCACCACCAAGCTTCTCGCAAGTTTTGCTGAGACCCAATTTTTACTATTAGAATGGACTAGGAATTAAAACGAATTTTATCTTCTCCCCTTTATTTGGGTTTCAATAATCATTATGAGCAATCCATTAATAGCATTTTTACAAACCACCTTTTTTGGTTATGAAATCAGAGCATACATTGTCACAACCATGTCACACAGCGAGACAAGAAAAATCTTAATTTACAGTCAGCCATTTAAATAACTATGAAAGAAAACAATTAATATACAAACTATTTGTGCTACAGTTTAAACATGAATATTACTATAGATGCAATAAAATTCAAGCCAACTCAAGGAATTTAATCAATACTAAGAACTGCATTTTGTGCCTTTACCTGTCCATGGGCACTAGAACCAGAGGGTTCAAACTCGTATTCACTAGCCCCTCCCCGCTTTATCAGGGCTGATGGACCATTTTCAAAAGCTATCTGTTCCAGTAAGAGGCAGGATCTGTACCAGAGGTTGTGTGTCCGACCCAAATACTGTAACATAATACCATCTTATATCATCTCTTTTATTATAGAATATTTTATGTACTGTAATCCTAGTAATTTTTACATTACATGTACTGAGTTTTTATGAAATTTCTACTAAATGAATCATAAAACATCTCATAAATTTACATTCTGGAGCCTTGAGTAGTCGGGAAGGATTCATCTTCAAATTTTGCTAATTTTTAACTCACAATTTCTTCTTCTCACAACAAATACTTTATGCTATAAAACCACAGATTGATCCAAAAAGAAATAATACTTTATTCAATAAAACCACTTATTAATAAATCATATGTAAAAGTGTTTTTTTATACTACCTTTAGTATACTTGGTCTGATGGGTACTGGAGGAACACACACAGCCAGACTCTCTACAAAAGTGTGTATCGCACTAGGATGGCAGTCTTTCTGTACAACATGGCTTCCACTACACATAAAGGGAACTAACTCTGCTCCAAGCATCTGAAGACATGAAAAATACGTTTAAAAATCAAAATACCACCAATAACTGTCGCACCTCAAAAATAAAGCAAGCCTCTGACTGATATTGACTGGTTCCATGCTACAGCACACCTTTGACACACATCATTTCAATACTTTAGCAGCAGAACAATTCTATCACAAGCAGCCACTTTGAGTAGGTGGCTTCTTCATAGAAATGACCACTGGCACAGAAAGTTCTACATACCACACTTTGCTGGCAGCAACTGACAGCTTATTTAACCAGTCCAGATCATCATCAGTCCATACCTCTGTGCAGCCTGATCATGATCTGCACTGTTCACTATTACATCAATAAATTTCCAGTAAGCACCCCTTTGAACAGTTAATGGTCCTTCCCAAAATGGCAGATGGACAAGTCTATTTTAGGAATTCAGCATGGTAATAGTTAACAAATCTAAATACCTGTATGTTTAAAGTGTCTAAACCAATGGCTACCAACCTGTTGTTGTTTCTCTGATAAGATTTTCCATATCCTCGGGTATAGGTCCAACCAGCTGATATGACTGAGGTCTGTAGAGCTGTGACATAACTGGCTTAGTGCAACCAGATACTGTACAGTCTGTAACAAATATCAATGGTAGAATAAGAGCACCAAGATACTGTACAGTCTGTAACAATATCAATGATTTAACAACAAAAGTTTATCACAGTTATTCAATGAACACTTAGTCTGATAATCACAGATTCATTGTAAGGATAGTCTTTAAAGCAAAATTCAAGTGACCACATGAACTTCCCTTTTCTTTCTTAATTCTAATACAGTCGAGTATTCATTTTCATCCATACTTTCATAAACATCTTAACTTATTTAAATAATAGGGATTTTCTACAATCTTGTATTCCATAATCCCTCTTAAACACACCATCTAGCATAAGGCTCAGTGCGTACTGTGATCGGCATGGACCGGTCTGGTCCGGATTTTTCAAGACTCTTCAAAGGAGGTGTATCTTTGTCCTGGCACTTAGAGCAAAGACGCATTTTATATTCCTTAAACACTAACTTCCATATTAACCAGATATATCTCCCTTACAACAAAAACAATTCTTTTTACAGTAATAATTTACAGACAGTCCTTTAAATAACCATCCTTCCTTGAAAGAACAAATACCAGACTCCCATCCTCTGTAAGAATCTACTTTCTCGCATGAGTCAGATCGGGAGCAGGACTCAACCCCATAACTCTCAAATCACTGAGAGGTTAAGCACTTCAAATTAATGACCTTAACTATCCAACAAATGATGCAGGTCAAGATTAAACAGTAAGTTCCCTACAGTCTAACCAGAACTATTCTACAGTTAAACCAGAACTACTCTACAGTCTAACCAGAACTATTCTACAGTTTAACCAGAACTATTCTACAGTTTAACTGGAACTTTTCTGTTGACTCACCTTTACTTCCCTACAATTTTCCAGGAATTTTGCCTGTCTCTGAAGTAACATCTGCAAGTTCTGTTTTGGGTCCTGTACTTCTTTCTTGGGAGATTCTTTCTGCGTGCTTTCATCGGCAGCAACACCTAGTTCAATATCTATCTCATCCTGATAAAATATTGAAATCTCTACCTTTAACCTCACACCAAGATCATACAGTAATATGTTGGACAATGAGTTTCAAATTATGAAACAGATTAAAAAGGATTTAGGGTATATTTCATGAAATCCTAACCAGAAATTTGCAAGATCAAATCCCATCACTGCTGGAATCTAACAATGCTTTACCTAACCCATTTTATGCCATAACAAATGGTCAAAACTCCAAGAAGCTGTTATTGCACTTGGTTAAATACAATTTAGAGAACTTACAGACATTATGTAGCAAAATTATCTTAGGACCTGTGCTATGGGACAATCAGACTGCTCTAACACGTCTATATCACACTACTACACACATTTTTTTATCACTGAATGTGAAACAAGTTGTAACAACAACTTAAGATTATGGGTAATTTCTCTATAGACTCACTCATAGACAAGATGGGAATCAAACCCAAGACCTTGTGATCCCCAGGCTAACATATTATCTCTGTGCTATGGCCACTTAACACCTTTTAACATGTTACTTGTGCTCATACTGCTAGTTCAACACACTATCGAATCAAAAATGACATAGCCAAGGCATTAATGCACTTTTTTATCGTACTGGGTGATTCTGCTTTAGTCATAGTGTGATACCTGGCTAATAGAGAGATAAAACAATACGGCACTTACATCTTCCTTATTTGAGTCTAAGGCTTCAATGTCCATTGGTTCCTCTTTCATCTTCATGATGTTGGCAAAGTGGGCTCGATCTTGGCTGTCTGCCAAACTCACTATACTACTGGCCGAGGGCAGCAAGTTCATCGACGAGGAGCTCTGTATCGTGTGACCATTCACCGCAACTGACATCAGTAACTGTTTGACCGAGAGAAACGTTGGAATTTTACGATGTTTTTTTAATTAGACTTACCTAACAATTACCTCAAGCAAACTGAAGGGAAAAGAATATTTGTTTCATATTCTGATGTGATGAACATTTCCCCCACTTTGTGAATGTTCCATTTACTTCATTTGCTTATTACAGACTTTTATTATATATACTGAACTGTACCTATGGTAGGGAGGGCTGATAAAAAATCTGCTCATTTCATAATGAGTCGGGTAAGCTGGTAACCTAAATCTCAGGGCGTAAATGCTGGCTTCAACAGTTCTTCAGTTATTTACAGATAGGCAGTTAAATGAACCAACGTTCCTAGGAGAGACCAGTACTAGACTCCTATTTTCAAATAAGAAACTGTTCACTTTTTTACATAAAGAGACATGGTCACTAGCAAAGCTCAATCTCACAAACATTGATGTGAAGTTACAGTGATTTCAAGTCCGACTCTGACCACTTATACACAGAGGCTGACCATCTCAATTATAGCCACTATTTCCGGTATGTAGCTGTATTTTCATGATGATGAATCAAGGATGGGCAGTAATTGATCTAGCACAGTAAAAAAGTTTTATACTTTACACTTAGCATAAAATTGATTTTATATAGTTGTATTATCTCATGCTTGTATTTTATTTAATTATCTAATATTTTATGAATACAACATGTTTGTAACCATTGTATGCACTGTGATACCAAAATAAATCTATCTATCTATCTATCTCTTACCTCTATACACTGTTTAATCCAGAAATGACCACCCATCAATTCCCAGTTCTGGGAGCATGTAATATATAGCAGTCTCTCAAATACTCGACGAGGGATACTGCTGTTGAACACCTTGAAAATGAAAAAACATCACTTGTAAAATTCAACTATTAGTACCTATAAAATCTGATAGCTAGCTGAAACAGGTAAACCAGAAAGAGCAAGTGGCTGCCTTGTCCCAGCAACTAATGTTAAATGTTCAACTGTACATTTTTAAGGCAGAGTTTTTTTTTTTTTCAAAACGCAGACATTGAATCCGATACAAAGATTTTCAGATTTCTCCCGAGAGTAAGGGATGATGGTAAGAAAGATAAGATAAGATAATCTTTATTTATAGTCAGTTTTGATAAACAAAATAACACTAGCTAAAAGCTATTTTCCGACATAAAAGAAGAAGTGGAAGGATTGTTTAAAAAAGGGTAAAATCAAGCATTGACCCTACAAATAATGTCTCATCCAAAAGACCATTAATTTTGTCATGCAAGTGGTGGAGCAGGGCAACAAATCTTCAACCTGTTAATTACAAATCTAGCAATTCAACACTACCAATTAAGAATGGATCCACTCTAAGCTGCAGCTGAAGTCCTTAAGATTCTGACCCTTGTACTGCTGGGGGCAACACATTCGGCGTTTGTGACCAGTACAGATCATGATCAGCCTACACATCTGCGCAGTCTGATCATGATCTGCACTACTTGCTATTCAGTCAGTTCAATTTTATTGAGCACCCCATTTAACAATTAATAGTCCTAATTGACAGATGGACATGTTCATTTTAGAAATTAAGGGGGAATCAGTGTTAATTACCTCTACAAATTTCTGCCGGATGAGGGCTTGCTGGCATCTCAGACCGGCCAGGAAGGCTTGTTCAAGTTTTGTTGTTAGCTCTGTCCCACTGAGACCTTCATCTCTGAAAACATGAGTCAAACTGTTGTAAAACCTAAATCTAGCTTAACAAACTTCTTACACCATAAAAATTTCTTTACCTTTGAAGTTAATCCAACAAATTTGATTTCATTTGAAGCCCAACAAAATGTCAAACAACACACTGCGTGTTAGTCACAACACGTAAATGAGCACTTTTGAATTTTGGCTCACTAAGTTAAAGGTCAAGGTTATAGTAACCTTGAGTTACAAAACACTGTCTGATTACTAACTATATAAGCCAGGGTTTGTTGTAGGGTTCTCAGTTCAGTAGAGTGGATGGTTATGCCCAGCATGTGACCTCTATTGATTTTAGAGTCAAAGGTGAAGGTCACGCAGTAACCTTAAATATCCATCAGTGGGTTCAAAGTATGCTAATAAGCCTCATATGCAATTTCAATTAAACACATCACATTTTGTCCATACTTTAATGAATTCATCAAAACAGTATTCATTCCTCTGAATGAGATTATTCATAATATCTTGCATGTATAGACAACATGGAAATGCAAGTATCTGTATATAGACAACATGGAAATGCAAGTACAGTCAAACTTCATTCGCTCGAACTCACAAGAGCTGACAATTTGAGATCAACATGAAAATGCAAGTACAGTCACACTTCGTTCGCACAAACTCACAAGGGCCGACGATTTGAGTTTGAGGAATACATAACATGGAAAATATCAGTACCTGTATATATAGATAACAAGCTCCAGGAATTGTGCATTAAGTTCTTGGTCATCACTAAATCGTTTCTCTATGTGAACCATCAGTTTGACAAGCAAAATGGCCTTCTCTCTGATGGAGGGCGACTGATTCAGCGCAATCGTGCCCTTCAAAGTAAAATACAAACACAGTTAGGCATGTTATACAGTATTACATTCTTTCCTACAATGTAGTTACAAAACTCTACACTGAATGTATCTGAAGTGATTTGGTGTCAAAGCATATGGCAGTAAGAGAAGGGCTAGCTGTCTGTTGTTGTTAATTCATTTATGTGTTCACTGATAAGTGCAAATTTACCTTAGTTTTGACCCAGTCTTCTACCATTTTAGTGATAGCCTTCATCACCTTACTGTCGGGGGTTTTCTCTATCAGTCCTACGAGTATCTGACCTATAAAACTCTTTCTCATCTCCATGGACATGACGACAACCCGATTCTTCACAAGGTCAAGGCTGAGTATCAGTAACTCGCTAGCAACTGAAAATAACATAGGTCCCATTAACGTTACCATTATGCTAGATTTAAATAAGCACTTCTGTACAAAAAGAACATCACAAAAAAAGTCGTGTTAATGACCCAATTCTTTGCATTATCAAGGCTGTAATATATATTTAGTACTTTACAAGCAACTGAAAATTGCTTAGTTAACAAAATGTTTTCACTACTTAAGCATTCCAGCACTTCAGTACAAACACTAACATCTGGTCATATCCTGTTTCCTTATCCACCTCAGGGACAATCATTTCAAACTCTCCTGGCCACAAGGGATTCACCCAGAAACAGTTAATATAAGTTGCGAGAAATTGAATCTACATCCGATGCAAAATAGATACTGTAAATTGGATAATATTCGCGATGATTTAAGTTTTGCAATTTTAACAAATTTTAACAAATTTCCCAATTCACTAATTTTATAAATCTCGCAAAACAATTAATTTCACATAGATTTACTGCAAGACATTTCTCCTTTTGCAACTTTTAAATAAATAAGTCTGTTCACTCACATATTGTGAAATTTTCACCATGCAAAAATTACCTAATTTACAGTGAGTTTCAACTAAACTGATATCCTCTAGACTGAAAACCCTATATTTACCTGGACTAGCCTCGGGTGTACTAGGCTGCAGGTGTTCTCTCGCCATCTTGGTTAATACTTTCATAAATGTTGTGATTAATCGGTCAATATAGCACTGGTTGTGTATACATGCTGCCTTCAAGATCATCAGTGTACTAAATAACTGCGACGTAGACCCATTTGCTGCTCTGTTAATAAAAATATGAACTCACTGTTACAATTCTATCTATACAATTTAAATGCTAGCAAGTGTAGACCATGCTCTGCTAATCAGTGCAAACCAAGATTGGCTAACCAGAAAAACCAAAATCAGTGCACACTATGTTCTGCTAACTATTTTATGCCATACTGTGCTACCCTTGGCAGCCTAAGATTGGCTAATCACTGTAGACCATGTTCTGCCAATTATTTATTCAATGCTCTGCAGGTTTTGCAGAGCTTATGATTGGCTTACCATGTACTGCAACTGACATTTTCCCTTTAACTTAAATAACATTCATTGTACAGCGATTCCTAAAAGCAATACCAATATTTGTTTAGAACGTTCGTTCACCACCTGTAAGGCTATTTTCAATGGTGGGACGGCTACCTAGTTTACACTTCCAACATATTACAGTACATGTACTACCCTACTCTGCCATAAGCTGCCACCTTCTTCCTATCCTGGGTCAGGGTATAACTGGTGACTGAGCTTTTGACCAGACAGTGATTTGAGGTAACTGAGGTTTATAAAGTCAGATACTTTCACCACTTCACCACAAGGTGCTTTAAAAATTCCTTCATTTTCTACACTACTTGTCTATTAAATGAGTGAATTATGAAAGACACATACTTGTCATAATTGGTAAGACCCTCGTAGACAACTTTACTGACACATGCGTACAGACATTCAAGCTCCTCATATTTCGACGCAACGTTAGAGTTGACTGGTTCTGTTGGGAAGAAGCTCATTAGTCTGGACAGTAGACTGTGTACCCCTCGTATAACTTTCGTATTTGGGCAGTTCATACATGCAGCTATTCCTCTCTGCAAAGGCTTGAAACTGGCCAGTATTTGTTCTTTTTTCTGCAATAAACAAATGTCAAATAATCGTATGCTTTTTTACTTTTACAGAAAATACTGAGAAACACAATTTAACCTCATTTATCGTCTTACAAAATTGCAGCATGAGTCCTCAAATCATAGTAGCTTCTCACTTCAACATTCTAATGGTCAATTACACAAACCAATCTATTCTTGCACCCTGTAACCATTTCAATAATCAGGTGGATATGTATAATTATTTTGTTTTCCATCAACATTATCAAGAAATGTTTTACTGGAAGAAGCTTGATTGAAATACTGTAAATCTCTTTGCATTGGTGAGATAGAAAATTTGTGATAAAAAAATCACAAACTTTCTGTCTCCAAGTCAATTCACCAGACCATGAATTTGGGAACAAGCCATCCCGATGGTTCACACTGTTGTTATAAATATCAATCATTTCTGGAGATCTTTGAATTAGGAAATGATAAATTTGCAAAGGAGTGCTCTCATGTAAAAACTCGAAAATAAAGTTCTCGCAAATATTTCACGACTTACAGTACATTATTAGTATAAACTTACCAGTATTGTTAGAAGAAAGCACAACAGCTCGAGAGCTGTACAGATATTGTTGAAGTTTGGCTGCTGACTTTCCACTGTATTCAGAAGTTTATCAAACCACGCCAGCTTTAACTCAGTGTTTGGCCACACATCCGGCCTCAGTGCCATCTTCAGAAGGGAGACACACCTTCTGGACAACACTTCACCTGGTGACCCAGCAACTTCACTCACCTACAAGTTCAAGAAAACAAATTTTAAATTAGTTTATTATAGAACTACATTTTCTAGTTGATTGAGATATCCTTCCTACAAAAAAACTTTCAGATGTTAAACAGCTATACCGTTAACCTTTAGCCAACTGAATTTCTTAAATGGACATCTTTTTGGATTGAAAACTATTTGTTCAAACTGCCGTTTCCATTGAAAATTTATTAATTAAACAGGAACCAGCACAACTCATGATCAAACTACGTGGAGTTTTAGTCTGATCATGATCTGCGCTGCTTACAAAGGTAGAATCACTTGCCACCAGCACAGTAAACATAAGTAAGGTTATGTTTCTGAAATGCCGATGTTGTTGTAAGAGTTAAATGCCCGTTCAAACTGTATTTTGGTAATTTTAACAGGCTTGTTTACCTAACCTTCATTCCTGGGAAGAACCAGTACTAGACTCCTATCCTCTGTAAGAAACTGCCGATTTTAGTAACTTGAATGAAAATAACAAAACTACTTGTGTGATTTAAATGTAAGTGAAAGATATGTTGACAATCTGGAGAAATAATAATGCTTCCATGTAGTCGTACTGGTATGTGAACGTTTACAGACTCATGGTGTTGCTCAAACTTATCATGAAAATTACTGAAATGCTTGAGCAATGGAAAGTTTGCTTACACACTCGGGAGATATGTAATAAACATAAAGTAGAGACATTATTCTCATCTACCTGGCATGCAATTCTCAGCAGGAAGTTCACCACAGCATCACAGTACTGCTTCTCTAATGGTTTGCAACCTTCGGTGGATTTAATCGATGGGTCTGGGCTTCCAACAGCCCCGGTTGAGTAGCGGGCCTTCTTTACTTCACCAGGAGGGTCAACTGAACCTGCCCTCTTCACAGAACCTGGACTGACTTCCATGGACCCCTGAAAACATAACACAAAAAACAAGCTCTGTATATGAAGACACTACTTACAATTACATACATGTATATTTAACATGTACATGACTTGAGAATCAGTTTGACCACTGTCATTTGCAAACAAGTCAGACATCAAAGAGAAAAAAATAGGCAATTAAAATGAAAAAAACAACAAAACATATCAATTAAAATGAAAATGATGCAATCTATTTTACTTTTTATTACTTATGGGCTAAACAGAATTGAATTGAATTGAACTAGATGGGAAGTGCCATTTTCTACAGTCCTTCCACTGCAAAAATCTGCTACAGTCTCTTGCCTACCAGAGATTTTAGGAGTAAGTTTTAAAACTTATTTCTGATACCAGACTAAAATATCTGGCTTTTGATTGGCTATGAGTCACATGATTTTAAAATCTGACTGATCAGAAGCCAAAGATTTGAGACTGGTACTCAATTGTAGGTTCTGTATATTTCACTTTCCTACATGTAACATGGGTATGAGAATCTGATTTTTCTTCATCCTCAGTTTGAAATTAGACTAGAAAGTCTTTCCATATTCCAAATGGAGGAAGATCTGTAAAGAACAAGAAACAGGTTGCAAGTGCGTGTGTACCAGAAAAGATAAGATAAGATACAATCTTACATCTGTAGAGTCATTATCCTCCTTGATCCTCTGTATTTCCCATTTGATTATCACTTCTGCTAAATCTACTGCCAACTTCCTATGCTCTATTGTTGCCTGAAAGAAAAAAGAAAGTTCTTAACTACAATGTACAGGTGAATCCATGTGGTTTAGTACCAGAACAGCCCACTTCCAGAAAGGCCCAGTCCAGAATGACCCATTTTTAAGTATAACTGAACTAGTTTTAATATTGAGTGTTCATCACAGTTTTATTGGATACTAGTGCACTTTGAACTTTTTTGTTCCTCTATTTGTAGCAAATTCATTACGACATATCTCTATTTCGTCCAGCTAGTACTGTGAATAAAATTAATCTATGTGTACAGTCACATATAATCATTATATGCTTCCCCATTTCAAGCTACTTACACTCTGTGTGAAGCCCAGCCTCTGTAAGGAGTTCACCATGTGTTGTATAAGATGATGGCGAACTGGGTAATACACCTTGAAATGTCGTACAACCAACTGTAATATATGTACGAGCTGGGCGACAGAATGTCCGTCCTCGACAATAATTTTCTTCGTCCAGTGAGTTAACATGCCCTGAAAATGAACAGGAACCTTGTCTTACTTTAACATGTAGCAGGATTCTTGATACAGTATGCTGATGGTAAATTCATTGGTGTTTTAAGTTTTTTTTATTACAAAAAAATCCACTGCAAACCAGTCTATGAGCTCTCTGACCTTGATTGGATAGATTTTATTCAAATTCAAAAATTTGACCAACCATAAGCCAGATATAATCTGAGACTGGTTTCAAGAATATATTTGTATCCTTACACCTTCATTTTTTTATCAACAATCTGTCTCAACATCTGTTACTATGGTTACTGTAGCTGGTTCCCAGTACCTAAAGTGCTGCTCATACGATGAATACAAAGTAACATTCACTCAGATATTGAACAAAATCCTTAAGGCAAAATACTGCATCAAATGAATAGATAAAAACATTTTGTATATTTCAAGGAAATAAGTCAATTCCTGTTATAGTAACACTATTCCTACACACATAAAAAACAATACACTCACATTTCCATCTTCCATCCTACCAGGCATGGCTGGTGTAAGGATCTCTAATGCCTGCCTAACCACAGCTCTAGCTTCAACAGCATGTGCCTTCAGGAGACTATGGAATACCTGTCACAGAAAAAATACAAGAAAACTTTGTCTTGCTGTACGAAATGTTCGTACTTCTGCAGTTATTCTATTTTATTATCAATGCTTTTTACTTTTTCTGAGGGGTCTATAGCCTGTAACAGGTGGACAGTCATCTATAAGAAACTTGCAAACTGCTAACTTTCTTACACTAAGAGTCAAATTGATGACAGGGCTCAAACCCATGACCTTAAATCAGTTTGCAGGTCTGGTGATTTTAAGTCTGTCACCATAAGCCACTGCACAACAGAGTCCAGTCTAATACCTCTAGTACAGGTACTTGACTGTATGTCTTAAGTAAAACAGTGCATCAAACATACTCAGATAGGCTTAGACTCGCTGTCTGATGAATTAAGATGTATTGTGTGGAATAATTTGCTATTAGCATGGTTAGCACGGATAAAGTGTGTTCAACACCAAGCTATAGAGCTTGCCCTTCTGTGGAATTGTGTGTGTAGCTGAGACAGTAGTGGACAGAAAAACACTTAATATGTTTTGTCACAACATACCTGTAAAACAATACGTTTGTGGATAGCAAACTTTGCGATTATATGAGACAGCAGAAGATGGCCGTGATACTTGGTGGCGGGATCTATACAGTTCTTCATCAGTAGGCACGGCCAGGCAAACGTCATCAGACGTCTCAACTTGTTACCTTGTTTTCTGAAACAATTTTCAAAACATAATTTCCCCTGTGTTATTTATACATCACTCCAACTCTGCTGATGCAATCAATAATAAGCAAAATAATTCAACAGGCGTATTGAATAGGGTAATACTGGTACATTGAAGCCTTTGATTAAAACACAAGCATCTTTGTATCCAAGAGCAAGTAACTGTTTCCGTATTATTATACTTATCTGTTATTACTAACTCGGCCTTCCCTTCTGACTTACTTGTTAGCGGCATCATGAACGTGCGGCGCTGCTTGTTCCACCAATAGTGATGAAAACTGCAGCAATAATATCCTCACAGCATCTGAGTTCCCGAACGGGTTTTCTGGATCTATAACCTTGTTAATGAACACACTGACGATATTGTCCGGATTATCCTGGTCCGGTTGCGCTGGTCCACCGATCAGTTTCTCGCCATCACCAGATTCGAACGATTGTTGGAAGCAGGGAAGGAGAACATACTGTATAATCTGAAAGATATAAAACCGTCACATGATTATAGTATTTTTTTAATGTGATGTGTTTAACCATTACTGTTAAACTGAAATGGACTTGTATTGCCTGATTGTGATGAATACCATTCCACTATTATGTCAAAGCATATAACTTCTCCATTACAGTTGTGCAAGAATTTTACATCCCCTTTTTCGCTTGTCAGTCGTAGTCGTATCATTTCCGATTGACTGCATAGATCTGGATCACTCTCAAGGTTAAGAATGATTCTAACACAAGCGGCTGCTTTTCCTATATAAATATATAGGGAAAAGCCTGTATTTTATTAAACGATAAAATACAGCACGTTTTTCCAAGGACGATGTGCCGTAAATGACGTAACGACGTGACGTATGTAAACAAGCGCGTCCAATCGTATCTCGCGTTTTAAGGTTACTGTGATGAACTACTACGCGTTAAATAAAGTTCGGGATTGTTTTCAAAGAAAATTACATGTTAGAATCGAAATAATAAATTGTTCCCTATATTTTATCGTTGAATAAAATACAGTCAGTCATTTGGATGTGAAAAATTAAATCACTCGTGCTACGCACTCGTGATTTAATTACTACGCATCCAAATTCCCGACTATATTTATTCAACGATAAAATACAGGGAGGCATTTATTATTTCTTAATTCTGCACTAAGCAGCCAGCTCAAAACAATACAACCCCTCATATCAGCAGACACTTAAATAATTGAACTTGTACGTCTCTTGCATAGATTTTACTTATGGATACAATATTTTGTACTTCATTTGAAAGTTCAACACATACTTGTTGACTATTTCACCCAAATGCGATGCCCGAAGAAAAGTTTCAACAACTATCACCATACCTTAGCCTTGAGGACCTGGTTCCAGGCAGCATCATGGAAAACATCTACAAACCGGAAGAAAGCCTTTCTCTTCCATTCGACAGAATAACTCTGTAAAAATGAGAATAAAAATATCAATAATACAGAGTAAACTGTTTTGTAAATCACATGACTATATGTACATGTATGTACTATCTCAAATACCACTAGAACACACTCAACTGTCACAGACAGTCATACCAAAGTTACATGCAGCTTCAACATGGTCAACTGTCACTTCCACTATGCACACTGTACCCACTTACATAATATTTTACTTATGTGATAGTTACAGATGGCAAATGATTAACAGTCACAATCAATATCTCGCAAATGCAGACTGGTCACACTTACATACAATAATACTAGAGACATATTTACAGGTTAGCATGATAGTTACAGCCTGCACATGGTTATCTGTCACTACTAATTACTATCAACAAATGTTCACTGGGCCCTTTAATGTAGTAGTGAGGTCTGCCAGTTACAGCTTGCACATGGTCAACTGTCACAAAGTGACAATCATATTTGTAGATGTACAATGTACACTGGGTTAATTGGAGGCTGAGGTATATAACAGGTACAATAATTATCAGCAACTGAAAGTTATACCATATTCACATGTACATCTGCATATCTCAATTATCGTTTGAACATGGGTAACTCACAGTCAATCTACAGTTACTGTAATGGTGATAGCAACACATAAGCACAGTAACCTAACTTCCTGCATCCTAACCTCATGGTTTTCGCGAAGTTAATATTATGAACATACAGCCATCAATTAGCGAAATATTTCAGGACACAGTATTCATAGAATAAAGAGCATGCGAATACAAAGTGATTTACAGCACACAATCCGAACGCTTTTGACACAAAACTATACTCTCTGCTTTATACATTAAGAAGAAAATATGTGAAGAATCACCATGCAAAGACCGATTATAATCTACACTGGTTGATAGAGGAGCCATTTGTCATTCAATAGGTTGAAAAATACACATATACTTACAGCAGCCACGGTGTTGTCGAGAAAATCCTTCACAAACTGGTACTGGGGTACGTGTCTGGAGGTGAAACATCGAAGAACATGAAACAGTAGCTCTGTCTCATTTGTATTATGTCTGAAATAGAAACAAAACATGTCCTGTCATGTATATTAAGGTAATTATCTTCATCATTTACTTTCACACCTCTGAAGACGAGATGTCAAATGATTTAAGATGAATTTGTGTCTTTTTTTCAGATCGCAGTCATGCAATGTTGGGTAGTACTTTACTTACTTGAAATAATTGAGCAAACATTTCACAACCATTGATGGCACCTTCCAATGGATGTAGTCTGCGATATCCTGTACCTGGAAGAAGGAAATAAAAGAACTGGTTAACACAAACAACCTTAGGCAAGGTCAATTTCCATGGCTGCAATAAATAGCACAAGTCTAACAGGCAGGTTCTCATGGAAGGACTAATGAACAATGGGCAGATATATATCAAATAAAGCAGTGACAGGATGAACATTTGTTAAAGATGTTGTTTAAAACAGGCAGAGCTAAAAGCCTCACACAATTGGAAAGAAATTCCAATAATAAACTCTGAGCAGCCAAAGCTAAAAGTTTCAGGGACAAGGAAGAGTGTGACACTTTAATTCATGAATGTGTACATGTATGTAATCTTTTTTCCTCCCAGTTAAATGTCCATTTAAACAGTATTTCAGTTACATATTTACAGGCCTGAAGATTGCCTACCTATAGCTCATGGTTGCCTAACTACATTGTATAGCTCTTGGTAACCTAACCATAGCTCTTGGTAACCCAACTATAGCTCTTGGTTACCTAACTATAGCTCTTGGTTACCTAACCATAGCTCTTGGTAACCTAACTATAGCTCTTGGTTACCTAACTATAGCTCTTGGTTACCTAACCATAGCTCTTGGGAAGGATCATTGTTACGAGTCCGCCTCCGTAGTTGAGTGGTTACATCCTCTGACTTAAAATCACTGTAACCTCTCAGACTGAGTGTCATGGGTTCAAGCACTGCTACAGACCATGTCTCTATATGTGAGAAAATTGGCAGTTTCTAAAGGATAGGTGTCTAGTACTGGTTCTTCCCAGGAATTATGGTTAAGTAAACTGTCTGCCTGTTTAAAATGACCAAAATAGGGTCGAAACAGGCATAAAACTCATACAATAACAACAATGATCAGTGCTAGGCTCCCTTCCTCCATAACCACTTGACCAGAGAGGTGTGTCCTATATTTAACTAAATCTACTTAAATCACTTACAGAGATGTCAGCTTGGAATTCGTCTGCAACCCAGATTTTCTTCAGGTTTGTTACCTACAGACAGAAGATTAACAAACTATGACAACAACAAAGAGAACAGAGAACAAAATACAAAATATTATAATTGTCAACCAAGAAGGTCACAGAGGCTAAAAACTCAGCAAATATTGTGCTATAAATAGAACTATCTATTGAATCTATATGGTCAATCTTCCAATTAATAAAAAGAAAGCATATGTGTACAGAAGTACAGTCAGTAATCTGCTATCAATGTAAACTTACCAGCTGGGGATGGTTTGACAGCCATTCGTCCTCATACCGGACAAGTGTGTGTGTAAGAACTATACCCTGGTACTCAAGTTCTCCTCGGGTTGATGGTGACACACTCTGCTGCTGGTTTATTGTCAGTGTCAACTGAGCCTGGAATACACAGACAGGCTGACAAACTCAACTAAATACTATAAAAAAAAAATTTCAAACTTTTATTTTTCGCTTTTTTTTTTGCAAGAAGTTCAAAACTTAAAATACTGGCAATTTTTTAATTATTCGAGATGATGGCTTTTGAGGATATGAGTTGAACTCACTAAAAAATTTGGTAAAAGCAATTTCATGAAATTTTGGCTCCACAAAATGTACCTAGTTTACAACACTAATAATTATTATATAAAACAATCAAACAAGTCCATTTTGATTGATTCTTAATAGTGTATTCAAATGAAAAAGCTATAATGACAAAAACACATATCAATATACCGGTAGATATTAAAATACATTAGGTTTTTCTTACATTGCAAGAATTCTTATACAATCACTATTGACTATGATCATCTTTTTTCATGAAAAACTCTTTACATAAAATTTTCTACAAATATTTTTTTTTTCTCAAAAAATGTATAAAATAAGATGCAAACATCTATATTGTGTCCACCTTTGTGACAAAGAAATAAAATAAAGATGTCAGGAAGAGGGGTCATTTACCCTTAATATATTAATATAATACAGTCCAACACAAGAGTGTACCTTTAGATACATGTACATGTAACTCATACCTGGGCATTTCCTGTTAGCATGGATATCAACTTGAGCACCTGGGTCTTCATCACATCTCTGAATGGCTGGCCATCTTTGTGTGACAGCAGATACTGAATCAGATAAATGTAAGCACACCAGTGTAACAGGATGATAACATAACTGCACAAAACTTAACCAATCATGTTTGAGAATACCACAGAGCATTATAGCTTCCAGATAAGAAAAAGATTATTCTAATGCAAGAGCAAGGTCTTGATATCGGCTATAAATGTTGTATGATATTTGATGCCGAATTAGGTTTTGTTGTTGTTGTTGTCTTGATATGAAAGTAAGGCTTGACAAGGACTATAGTCTGCCCTACTCTAAACAGCTTTAAATTGAAAGAGCCAAAATTAAAAAATTTTGTGACCGTCTAGTTTGGCGCGCCTTAAATTGGCAAATCATCGCACATCTGCCCAATTAAAACTCTAATGGTTGTGTTGTATATTGGCGATCATTTATATTAGCATTGTCTAGATTTGGCAGACGTCCCAAAAATAAAATTGGCGTCAATATTCCTATGTGTACAGTACTCAATCAACTGAATTATTTTTTATATTCTTCGACATGACATATCAACAAAGTTTGAGAAAATATCAGGACTAAATACCAATTCACTTTTTTATATTTGTATTAGGATTTATAAAGGTTGGATTATATAAGGAATCTGAAGGCCTGTTTATAAGTTCTTGTTCTAGATACAAGAACTATTTCACTAGTACATTCCAGCAACAAGACAAACAATGTACATTCAAGTGATGTTTCTCTACATGACTAGTACTTCTACATACCACAAAGTATCTAAGATACTGCATATCTCTGATGTTTGTGTCATTCATCAGGTAATCCACCGTCTGTACAGGGTAACGTACCAGAAACTTTCTCAATGGCTCTCTGAATGGACTTCCAGGCTGTAAAAAAGACACATCTATCTCATGAGTCGTTACTATTGAGAAATTACTGTAAATTGTGTAATATTGGTGATTTAAATTTTTCACTACTTTCATGAATTTTCCACTTTGCTAATTTAAAAATTTCGCAAGTTCTTACAACTTACAGTAATCGCTCCAAAGACTGACTTTAAATGGACTAAACCTTGCCTAGAGAGGGAGAGGCAGTGTGGAACTATCTGTGTTTTGCCCGAGGACACAACCAATACTTGGCACTAGTGGGGATAAAACCGGGTCTCGTGGATCCTGATGCAAACGCTCTACCTTGTCACCAAGGCAGCTCCACAAGACTAAGTCTCTACATAGCAAAACTCAAGAAAATAAAGGTGATGCAAAAATTAACCGTTCATCATCAACTGTCCTGATTTACATACCTCCATCAACAGAGATTTCTCGCCATGTAACGCAACTTTCAACAACGGTTCTATCATTTTCTTACTGGCCGCAGGAATCAGATGAAATATGTTGATAATTGCTGCACATATCTTCAGTTCCTACAAATAAAATGGACGACTCATTAAAACAGATCCACCATACTATAATATATACTTACATGTGGTCAACACTGATCGAAATATGTTAGTTTAGTTCCAGTATATTTTCTATTAAAGACTCTTGCACATGTTTTACATAAGATTTTAGTCAAGACTGTAAATACTTATACTTAAAAAAATATCAGAGTTAGAGATATTACCTGTCCCGTAGCTCGTACTTGGCCTGACTTCTGACTGCCGGCAGCTATCTCTAGCCACTTCCTCAAGTGTGTCTACAATATAAAATCAGTAAATGAAGCCCAAATTTTAGAAAGATTCTAAATATTCAAAGAACGTAAGTTCCTCCAAAGCTTCTAAAAGAACAAGCTTTAAAATATTTTCACCAACTTTAAAAATTCAACTACACCATTTAGTGTTCCAAGGGGTGCTACAAATCTTTATCTCTGGAATTACATCGTAGACTATGATTACAGACGGTTCTACATTATTTCAGCTGGGTAAACCTTAAACTAATAACAACTGGAGACATGAGAAGCTCACAAATTCTCTCCCTTGTCATAATTAGCCAAAGGTAAACCAAATGTGCATTGGTGTTATCAGTTGGAATCCTTTGACTTTATCCTTGTTTGGTATGGAGAAATGCCAAATTATCAGTTGTGAAATTTCTCATTTCTCTGTGAATTATAAGTCAGGACAATCAAATTTTAGAAAGGCTTTTATCAGAACAAGCAGCCTTACAGAACAAAAATATATGGATAAAAGCAGAGTTATCCAAATGAGAGGGCCAACTTTCTTTCAGAGAGTACTCAAAGGAGATAACTCTAATTAACACATTACAAGTAACTTACCAACAGCTGTTCGCAGAGTTTCTCATTAAACGTGTTAGGGAAAAGCTGGGTCAGACTGGACAGACGTTGTATGACATTGAGGTCAAGGTTACGATAATCTCCCAGCATCAGCAGCAATGGGCGCATGGCACTATGGACAATCTCCATCTCTATGTGACCACTGGAAATAAACTGGAACAGAAATCTCTTATCAAACTAACTTTCACTTTGAAAATTCATCTTACTTTCATTTGAGTCCAAAGGGTTTGGTCTTTCCCGGGGTGAATTTGCAAAGCAAAATTAATAAAAAATTTGAACTTTGTTCTACATATCTGTGGCCATGACCAAAAGTTCTCAAAATATTTCTGTTTTGTTTCTCAATGCTGAGAAGTGATAGTATTTATGTATTCAAGGAGGTTTTTGGAATCTAGGAATTTTCTCAAGACATGCATTTTCAAAAGTCTTCAAATTTAATCTATAAAGTACAATGATACCAGATGCTTGTTTTTTGACGACTTTATATATAATTCTGTATAGATTAAAATCCATTTTATCACTGGAACAAACACTTAAAAATAAAATTCTATACATAAAAAATAGCATAATTTACCTTTTTCATGCAGTCATGCGCTACTTCCTGCAACTCGCTGGTTTTACTGTTCAAGGCTTTATAAAGCACTTGAAATATCTTCTCCCTCTTTGCTGAGATATACGAACATGCTGCAAGTGCCCCTAGAATCATACAGGTTTTATCACATTTCAATGTGTTGTTACCTTTATTTATCAAACTGGCAGCTAATGTAGATCAAGATATCATACAAGATTGCAAACACAAACACAGCAACTAGCTGCCAACAAGGTAACAGTTAAAAGGAGTTATTCAATACTGCTGAAATTTTAAGTTAAAGACATTTGTACATGTACTAAATATAATTCAAAATGTGAGTGTGGGGGTCGGGTAAACGAAGGCGGGTATACAATTATAATGTCCACAGCAATTATCTTAAGGTAGCACATTGACGCAATTTTTACCAAGACTTAACCAATAACTAACAGATTTTTATCACATTATCTGACTTACTTAGAGCACTTTTCCTCAGAGGTAACAAGTTTGTAACTGACTTGTAACATGGTAACTTCAGTAACACCGAGTCTTCGGCATCACATAGATTCTGCAGCTGAAAACATACAATGAAAAATTCACATTTTCTAAATGCATAAGTATTGTTTTTTTATTCCTTTGGGTTAAATGTCCATTTCAACGGAACTTGGTGGGCAGTTTACCTATCTACTGTTCGTACGAAGGACCAGTACTAGACCCCAATCTTCCCTACACTAAGAAACTGACAACTTTCTAACCCATGACCATCAATGTATGAAAGGCTACAGTAAAAACACCTTGTATAATTATCACACTTACAATAATTTCTGTGTTTAGCAGTATAGGTTTATGATATAAGGGGTATAACACTAGTCAGACACAGTTACGGCTACAAATGTCCTGATCTATTTTAACCTCTTTTCCCACAGGATAATGTAACTCATAACTTCCTCATAATTATTTCAAATGTACTAGGTCAAAAAGAAACTAAGGGCTCATGAAATGGTAAATCTTTTCATAACTATCACTTTCTTAGAGAAAATATTGAAAATCTTAATCAAGATTTCATATATTGTGAAGAACAATATCACTGACACTTGTACACATATGAGAAAATATAAAAATCCTACCTCGGAAAAATAGACACTATGCTCTGTGATACTCAAGTCTATTGTGAACAATCTAGGATTCAAACTTGTGCAGAATGTGTTGCCGTCCTGAAATATACAAAAAAAATTACTAGACCTAACTCTGGAAACATTTTGAAAAAGTATATTTTTAAAACCACACAGTAACAAAAATACTTGTAAAATTGCCAAACTATAAAATGGTGACTTAGACTGCCCTCAGACTGAATGAAGGAGCTGCCCAATCATAGTCTACACATGCTAACAATTTTTATCAATCAAAAAAATACATAAAACATCATCACTCATTCATAGATGATGATGCCTGCACATTCCACTTTTACAATAAGATCTGACACAAAACAATAATCTAGTCATTAAAACAATGACGGAAAAATTCAGGATTTCTGAAATAGTTCCATTTAATTATATTAAACACCGAGTCATTTTAAATTAGTGGAATGCTAAATATAGGTCAAAGATTACAAACCATGAGACCAATCTGTGCATTTGCTGGCTGGTGTCTCAGCAGGTGCTTCTTCGGTGGAATCATGTCCTGTAGAACTTCTTTATGAGGTTCCATGATGGCTGTAACGGACTGTCCCGTGACCTGAGCTAGCGTCTCCAGTGACTTCATTGCCTGTAATATTGTATATTGTACATTCAAAAACAGCCATTTCTGATCAATCACTGTGTACTTACTATTTACCTTTTTTTCTCGCTAAAACTTGCATTATATTTTCCGTTTGGAATAAATAAGTCTTATAATATTTCTTCTAAAGCATTGTTCTTTGTTTCACTAATCTCCTGATTTTTCTAATAACCTTCAGATTTTTCTAATAATCTCCTAATTTATGAAGTATAATTTCATGTAAACATGTCTGGAAGAATGTGACACTTACTGTTTCTCTGACCGTAGTATTTGGTGATGTCACCTGCCGCACAAGCTCATATGTTACGTCATGGAACGATTTCTTCTGTACGTACACCAGCTCCTCATTGGCGCTCTCTCCCTCAAGTTTTCTGGCACACATCGTCAACATTGAATCTAGGTTGGACTTTGCCAGGTCTACAGCCCCACTGGATACCTCTCCCGTCAGGTCCATCATGACAAAGAACAAAGCCTTCAGGAAGTGGAACTGGTGTTCGAGCACCCATCTTAGAGCCATGCGCTCATTCATGGACTTTATTGCCAGGCAACTGCAGGAACAATTACAAACAGTTGACCTATCATTTGAACTAACCCTGACCACAATAAAGTTTAAAAATAAACTTGTCCATCTTTCAATTTGGAAAGTGCCATTAGTTATTAAAAAGGGGTGTTCAGTGACGGAATAGAGTACATTGTAGATTATAATCAGACTGCACAAATGTGATGACTGATCATGATCTGCACTGTGCATAAAGCCAGATTCACTTGTCATTAAAAGCCAAGGGATTGGCGGTTACTTTATTCATACACTCAGTAATCTTATGCCCAAACAATCAACTTAAAGCTAAGTGCACCTGTACTAAGCAACCACATGCTAAAAGTCCCCACTTGTGTTCTATTTGGGCTGTCAGACACAGGTTCATATGTGTATTGAAATCTTCGTATCTCTGGGTTACGTGCCTTGTAATAATCCAAATGGATATGCAGGTCTGAAAAACATTTATTTTCTTGGTGTTAAGAAACAGTTACAGTAACCTGTACTATATAATACTGTACTTACCCACCAAACTTGGCATACCATGCTCTATCATAACATAATGAACACATCTTCTCCACCAAATATTCAAACAACGGAAGCTGACAGGCCTGTAAAGTAAAATTTATTTTTTATGTAAGCATGTGTCATCTATTTAATATGACTAATTCTACATTGGAAATCTACCTAAGAAAGATTTGAAAAAATGACCATGCATGTAGAACGTTCAGACACAGATTATATGTGCATAAAATTTAGACTCACCAACAAATGTTGCAACTACATTTATCCTACTTATAAGGCATAAAATTTACATAACGGCCATGTTCTTAAAAAAAACCTTATTATGTACGTATTGCAATAAGATCCCAACTTCTGGCTGCAAATCCTTAAGCTAAATTTACTCACAATGATAATATTAAGATGGTTAATGGATCTGTGTTCAAACCTACCACTTAACGCTGATTGCAAAACTGTTTAAACAAAGAGGCGGTTACAAGATAAACCCTTCCTATATAAATGTGCAAACAGTATACCTTTTCTTTGGAGCCAAGTATTGTGGTAGCAGTATCAAGGATAAGAACGAGTGCCAGATTTCCTGGTTTACACAGTTCTTTCTCTTCGTGTCCCATGATGACGGCGAGTGCATCTATCAGTATCTGCGTGTCCATACCCTGCAGTTTATTCTGTCTCTCGCCGACAGGGAAGGGGCCACACTGCTGCGATATAGCTATCATCGTGTAATGCCTTACCATACAACCCATAAAACGCAATGCAGACTGTCTTAGTTCTTTGATTGCTGCCGCAACTGGAACAATGACAAAAATATTGCAAGTCTTGTGAGCGTTTTATTATCAATGACGGTCTTACAGGCGAGAACTCAACATCTAATTATCCACGGTTTCTTTAACTCTAAACCGCAATTTGACACAAAGAGGATGTTATACACAGTAAGAGATTACTCATGACTTTGCTTCATTTAGAACTACTTACCAAACATTCCAGTTAGAGTTTGTTCATGGACATTACTTCATGGACATTCCTTCATTTATTACCACTTACCAAACATTCCAGTTAGAGCTTGTTCATGGACATTACTTCATGGACATTCCTTCATTTATTACCACTTACCAAACATTCCAGTTAGAGCTTGTTCATGGACATTACTTCATCATGGACATTCCTTCATTTATTACCACTTACCAAACATTCCAGTTAGAGTTTGTTCATGGACATTACTTCATGGACATTCCTTCATTTATCACCACTTACCAAACATTCCAGTTAGAATTTGTTCATGGACATTACTTCATGGACATTCCTTCATTTATCACCACTTACCAAACATTCCAGTTAGAGCTTGTTCATGGACATTACTTCATGGACATTCCTTCATTTATCACCACTTACCAAACATTCCAGTTAGAGCTTGTTCATGGACATTACTTCATGGACATTCCTTCATTTATTACCACTTACCAAACATTCCAGTTAGAGCTTGTTCATGGACTTTCCTTGAGTGAGCATCAGGATTTTTATAAAGCTGGTTATTCTGAACAGGAATTTCTTTCTCTGAGAAACTGAAAAAGCAAAGTCAAAACATCTAAACTACATCAATACTGGTGAAAGACTTCTTTCCTTAATGTTTAATGCCTGTATTAAATGTACTTACAGAGGGGCAGTTTACCTTTTCATCATTTTTGGAAAGGACCTGGCAGTACAAGGCCCTTATCCTCTGTATGAATCTGTCAACTTCCTCATATAATTTAAAAAACTCCCGCCTATCCTTACAATTGTGCTATCAAATCTTACAACAAATAAAGCATTCTAAAACCTAACCTTATTTACTCTATAGGTTTTTCAGCCTTTGGACAGCGTGCTTCTGTCAAGCAGTCCTCTAAGAAACGTATTTGGAAATCTGTGAGGAATGTACTTATTTGCTCTACCTGTTGCAAAATAAATGTTGGGGTTTGGAAAGGAAGCATGTTTCCTTGGTGTGGACAGAATACCAAGACTGTGTGTACAGGTTACCTAGGATATGTGAACAAATAACATAGAAACTGCGAACAGGTAACGTAGGTCATGTGAACAGATAAACAGATTACCTTGGATGTGTGAACAGGATACGTAGGTTGTGTGAACAGATTACCTTGGATGTGTAAACAGGTTACATAGGTTGGGTGAACAGATTACCTTGGATGTGTGAACAGGATATGTGAACAGATTACCTTGGATGTGTGAACAGGTTATTTAAGTAGTGTGAACAAATTAAGAGGTTACCTTGGATGTGTGAACAGGTTATCCAAAGTTGGTTTATCATCTTCAAGATTCATCACCGAGACAAGAAAGCACTTGATGAGCTCCCAGGCCTGCCGCCGATAGTATGTATCTGTGCTGCTACACTTGAGAGCGGTCAATGCAGCGTCTATCGCCTTCTCTACTGGCAACGAGACCGGCGTCTTGCAGTCTTGGAAGTAGATTGAAATACACGGTCCAACAGTCTCCTTGTCATTGTATTGCAGCTAAAAATTGATGATAAAAAATATTACTTACTATAGAAAAACAGGATTTACATCAATCATTATTTACAGTCAAACTGTGTGTCAAGGAGCAAAACCCACGCGTAAAGAAATGGCCATTTACAGCAGGCTGTTGCGAAAAACTGGTGTGTTGTGAAAAATGTTTTTCAGTTACAGTGTCACCCCCATTTTTAAGGGTCATCCCTATATAAAGGGCCAGCCATTTCTGATTTATGTCACACCCTTATGAGCACAATTACCTTTCAAAAAAAAAAATCTTATTCTATAATGCCAGGCTAGTAGGCATGGATTTACCATTCCTTCACAAGCTGGCGGCTCGCCGACTGGCCATATCAGAACAAATCAGTGCTGTGATTTGAAAATGTTACGTCACCCCTTAAAGGCACATCCTTCAAACTGATGCCAAGGGGAAAATGTATGGTTTATTAACATTTAAAATCACTGTTTAGAATTTAGTGAAAAGAATCCTCAATGTACGTGTACCGAGTGCTTTAACACAAACACAATTACACAAATACAAGGACCTTAACAGCTGCACAACAAAATTGGTAAAAAAGACAACAATCTTTACAGTTGCCAAAATGAAACGAAACAAAATCTGAGTATTAGTACTAAACATACAGTCTGAGGCTCTCTGAGCATCTTTCTGTTGCCACCACCAAACTTCCCCAGCACCCGAAACGCTACATGTGCTATGTTGTCTACTGGATTCCGCAACGTTCTCCACAAAGCTTGCATAAGCTCCGCTCGAACTGGCTGAATGTGATCGTACAGGAAGTCCGGTTGCAGATTGTCCACGCACAGTTCCAGTGTTCGCAAGCCCTAGTAAGGTAAGGAAAGAAATTCATGATGCATTCCAACAGAATATTTATAAAATGCAACCCATAAAATGTAATGTATAATACCTCAAAAGCACATAAGTCAGTTTCTTATCGTTTTCTTGTTCTCTACATCTTGCAGTCATTTTTTTTAAAATCTCGAATTATTTCAGTATGCTTGGTAAAGAGCTCTATATGAGTTCCTGACAGTAAAACTTCCTTGACTATCTGATCCCTTAGAGCCAGTCTTATATCTCTGGTTTCCAATTGGCTAGAAAATATCTAATATCAAAATTGAAAAATCAGCAACAGAAAGCAAGAAATACAAGACTGGTTTTCAAAGAAAACTTAACAAAAAGAAGCACAAAATATGAGACTGATTTTCTTAAAAAATCCACCAATCAGAGGCCAGAGATATGAGACTGGTTTTCAAAGAGAATTCAGTAAAACTAGACCTTGTGTATACTGAATGAGGTAGGAAAGGTGACCTGTACTGTGACTTACCTGACTGACTAAGGTCTGAGACCCATTAAGTGCGGAGACAAGTGGGTCCATCAACATGGGCAGGTATGGCAGTAGGGAGCTCAGCCTGACGGGTACCGTGAGACACAACTCTACAAACAGGTCTTTCATGTGCTGACGGTGTAAGCCACTTTGTAAACTGTTCAGACCTGGAACAACAATATCATTAAACACTTTATAAAGTTCTGAAGTTCACAGTGATTAAAACATAGAATAACAAAGTACATGACAGATAAATTATCAAGAAAGACTTGTTGTTTTCTCATATTCGTGCCTCAATGATAAACAACCTTTTTAAATACAAGTTCTACCATACATGGGATGCAATGAGATGGAACTCTTTCGTGAAAAAAATAGAAACGGACACAAATGTTTTAAAGTATAAGAAAGCTTCTAAATTTTGCAATATTTCCTGTGATCATTTTGTCAGCAAATTCATAATATAGCTGTATTTACTTCTGACAGGTGTTCTTTGTCTTCCATGTACTATTCTTTTCATACTGTCAAATAAGGGACAATAAAAGTAAATTTCTTTTACATCTGCAGTAAACACAGCTTGGACCAAGCACACAACCTACAGCAATGGCTCTATGTCTTATCTACGAACGTTTTTCTGAAAATCACTAGTCTGGAAAAACCGCCTTACCACCAGACTGAACGGCAATAAAAAAATTTTGTTCTACAATAATTCCTTAAGTTTATAAATATTTCCTAAAATACGACCTTAGATTTCTTCAAGAAATACGCACTTACCTTGAAGTAAATTGGGTAACAAGGGCAAGAATTCCTGATACAGCAGATCGTGGCTGCCGCCTCCAATTGACCGGAACAGAGCTCGCAGCAGCAGGAAGTAGTTATACGGCTCCTTGGCGCTCATTGCTAACTCCATAGACCGATTCACTATGGTATGTAAGTGAGGCTAGAAAATATAGGTAGGTTCACTGATAAATACACCCTTACTACATACAATCAAACTACAAAAAGCAAAAGCCAAAATCACAAGAAACAAACATTAAACAGTTGGGTAGTGCTACCATACATTATTGCATTACTACTTAATTTTGGTACTCTATCCTGCAAGACTACTCTCGATTTTTCCATTCTTTACTCTTCTTGCGCCACACTATAATTACCTGTGACATTGCCTTGGCAACCCCATGATCTGTCTGAACATTCTGCACATTCAAATCATGATCTGCACTGCTGAATGTTTATATAATAAATTTTCAGCACACACCCCTTTGAACAATTAATGGTACAGTCCAAATTGAATCATGGACAAGTCCATTTCAGATATTTACCTGAGTACGGGTAAGAATATACAAATATTGAACAAACCTTCAGCATTTGTTCATTCTCATTAGCAAACAATGACACTGACCCAAATACCAGTTTGAACAACTTAAGGTAAAGGTTACTCCTCTCCATGTTACCTACAATTGAACAAAAAAATAAGTCAGTACTAAAAATTCAGAAATTAATTCTAGAACCGATTTTTTATTACCTGATTTAAAGACATAAAATAAGTACCAATAATAATTATTTCTTAAGACACACATAAGCTGTTACATCAAACAATATTCAGAAAGATTAAAGGGGCCATAGCAGCAATAAAAGGGCCATAACGGCCCTGTATTGCTCACCTGAGTTCAACGACAGGTTTTTCTTCTTCAATTTAAAAGAAAAACACTATCAAAAACATTGGTATATCAGAAATTCAAGGGCTGGCTAGAGTGTCTATAATCTCAACATAAAGTCTCGAAGAGAACATCTGAGTGCAAAGTAATACATTAATTTATGTTAACAAGTCATCAGCAAACCTCAAAGTTTTGGCTTTTATTGTTTACCGTAAATCCACTATACCCGTTTAACTACTTACTCCCCATTTCCTCCAGCCTGGCCAGCAGGTACTCCACAAGTATAGTTGCAAATGTCGCCGACGTGGCAGGATTAGCTAAAAATGTATTAGCGACAATCTGTAGGGCGTAATTGTTGTGTATACGGTCCACCATGAATTCAATAGTCGTAGCAAATATCTCCTTGAACGTGAATGGACTCATCATGGTAAACTGAAATTTTGAACATGGATCTCATTTAAACTCTCTACTTTGAACCTACACATCTAATCAACATCTGCACTGTTCATTATTCAGTCAGTAAATTTTTTCAACACTAAACAATGGACAAATCCATTTTGCAACTAAATATTAAGGGTTATATATAAGATATACAATTTTAGCTTTCCAGTTGATAAATTAAGTACCCTATAACAAATCAACTGTTATGTCCAAATTGAACAATGTACAAGTACATTTTACAAACTTTGTGAAGTAAGGTTAAACCAAGAACAGATCAAACAATGATGTCAGACGGTAACTTATGTAAGAATTGACTAAATCTATACAAAGTGAATGGTCCACTTACAACTCCAGCAAAATGTTCCAGCACCTCCTTCTCCTCCTTGGTTCTGACAGTCTGTACACTACAACATACAGAAGAAAACATTTAAAACACCACCATTAACCAAGCTGCAACAAAATATCAGTAAAACCCATCTTAAGTAGCCAGCCAATGGATGCAGCAAAAATGGCAAGTTAAGGTATATGGCCACTGTATACAGTCGTATCCAGAACTGAGAAAATCTTTATATTCGTGAGCTATCTTTTTTTTGCGATTTTTCCAATTTTCTTTTTATTTGCGAGTTTTTGAATCCACAAGCAAGTACTATTTCATATATAATCATCGTCTGTTTGTTATTTCAGTGAGTTTGATGATTCTGTGAAATTCAATGTCCACTTTAGTTCATCATGTTTTTTTGGTTTTTTTGTTGCTGTTGTTTTAAGCAAGATATAAAAACAATTGAATTTTTGTTCTTAACACAAGTTTCAATATGATATGTTACATACAGGCAGGCAGTTTATCTAACGCTCCACTCCTTGGAATGTCCAGTACTATAGCACACTATGATGTACTTTTAACTATAAAGAAATCTTCACTTACACAGCTGGTCTAACCACAGCTTGTCCGTTTGGAGACACGTTGATGGTGTAGATATCGAGTGCCTGTAATGCGTACCTCACCAATCTCACATATACCAGAGTCTCCTTCGGCAGAAACTGCTTGTTCTGAACTAGACTTGTATCAGTCACATCTGTTAAAACAATTGTACAAAATTTGCCACATATTCACTGTAACATGCTTTAAAAGGAGCCTTCCCCACCACCCACCAACTGAACTACTATTTAATGTACATGCCAAAATCTAACATTTCACACAATCACTTTTTCTCCATTTGTCAAATATTTTCATATTACCACTTATCACCAGCTTCTGGACAAAACATGGCAGCAAAAGGGTATCAAGGTTTTAATGGGACACAAACATACTAGTACAATTGTTTGCATTGAACTCCTGGATCCAAGTCATTAAAACAAGAACCATGTTAGACATGGCAATCCCCTGCCAAGTGCTCTTTCTATGACCAAGAAATTTGAGGTGAGAGGAATGGATATGGTATAGTTTCTGATTTAACAAAATGTAAGTATTTGGCGAGGTATAATTAGGCAAGGAAGAGGTGTGGTTCTTGGGCATGTACTTTCCATCATTGTGCTCAGGCTGGAGGGATAATAAGTGATAAAAGGCAAATACAGAAAATGAAGAATTTAGGGATAAACAGTAACTTAACTGAGACCCCCTTTCCAAAAATGTAATGCCGCCTCCGATGCTTCAATTCAGTTTTCTGTATTAAGAGCACACAAAAACTGTAAACTAAGAAGTATTTCATGCAATATGGACTGACAAAAAAAAAACTTGAACATTTTAAGGCTGCACAATCTACTGCTTAAATTTCAAAGGAAGCAAGTAAGATGTTCTTTTTTACACTAAAATTATAATAGTTAATGTTTCTATACCTGTACCAGTGGCCTTGCAGGACACAATACCCCAGGTAATGGTCTTTACACCACAAACTAATGTCTTCACCAGTCCCCTACAATCAGCCACGGAGTACGTGTTGTACTGGCTCGGAGTTACGCCAAACCGGTTCTGCAGCTGAAGAGAGATAGAGGGACTATATTTAACACCTATATGTAATTTTCTATGTCATCCAATCTCATTGAAATACATGTATAAACCTTGAGGCCTTACACAAGCTTGCTTCAACAGAGTATGCTGCAAGATCGCCATATGGAACACCTCAATTTTGACTAAATCAAGGGCCGTAACTGAGCTGTTACTGCCCTGATAAAAAACAAAAAGCCACATGTGCAACTTCTCATCTCAATAAACATTTGTGTAAAGTTAGGTGACTCTCTATGTAGACTAGTTAAGGAGCAGTAAGTGCCACGAAGTCGCCATATAGAATGCCTTAATTAGGACTAAATCAAGGGACTGTATAGGTTTGTTTTTCCATAGATCAACAGAATGACAATAAATTGGGGTTTTTTGCCTTAACATACACTGGACTTACAGATCATGACAAAACTCATGTACTGGTACAACACATACTGTAATTCATCAATGTTTATACTACAATATACAGTCATCATGTAAGTTTCAAACTCCCTGCAGCAGTTACTTCCCCTTCAGAATACCGTAACCCCTACTAACACAAACAATTTTTAACAAAATCTAGTTAAAATTTCAAAATGGTTTATTTTATGAAATCTCTAACTGTCAAAAAGGCAAATACAAAAAGGCTAATTCAAAATATTGATTTAAATATTACTTTTAACATGCTTTTAAGTGACATTTTCAAGTGTCACATGGCACCTTGTGTGTGCAGTGATATGAGATCAGAGCTCCCCATATGAAATCACTGTGAGGAGTTTGTGTAAGTTTATGTCTTACCTTGTCACTATCTTTTGACGAACTGGTTTCTTTGATGTCTTTTATGTCTTTAATGTCTGTTGAGACACTTCCCAGTGGTGGCTTAACATCTGATGTGGTAGGGGTATCTGGCACTGGGGTTGCTGGAGGGTTCGGAACTGTTGGTGTGGTTACAGGGGGAGTTTTTACTTCGCCTGGTTTACTTGGATCTGTGGCAGTCTGACTTGGCTGTTTTTGACTGGAAAGTAAAAACTAATTGGTGTTCCTTTCCCAACTTTTAAGAAGTCTTGCAAAATTTACCATAATTTTTCAGGCAGGTGACTGATATAGCATTTTTTTGAAAACAAAGGCAATATAAAACTGTATTTACAAATTCAATCAAGTCAAAGAATTTATTGGCAAAAACATACAAACATGTCTGAAAAACAATTGAAAAGAATGATGTTCAACTTAATCAAAATGGCAAATAACCAAGTATTTATACATGAAACTCACATGACCATTAACCATTTCATAGGTATGACCTCTCACCAACATTGTACTGATGAATGTAAAACAATTGACTATATATAGGATACTGTCATAATATTTCGGGATTTCAAATTACTTATAAAGTGACGAGTCAGCATATTTACCATTTAGCAAGGATCTGAGGCAGCTGTATTTTAGCAATTGTTTTAAACTTCAGCACAAACACTTCTAGCATTCTCATCAGCAACTCTCGACCCTGAAAAAGACATGCAGAAATAACATTCTATCGTTACAAGATGTATCATGTCAGTTAAAACATAGAACATTCAAAAACTAATGTTGACAAACTATGACACAAGAAGTATTGTGTACAACTGCTTCAGGTCCAGTGAATATCTGAAAATAACTCGTACCCCAAAATGCTTGGGTTTGAACCCCCCCCCCCCCTCCCACTGATTTGACACTTCATGAGAGATAGATGATTAGTCCTTCCCAGGAACGATGTAAGGTAAACAGTACATAACCAAAATACTTTAAAAAGGGGTATAACTCCACCTTATGTTTGATACAACAATGGAAGATTTAATGTTTTACAATCTCAACATCTGAAAATCTATCTTATCTTCAAGTTTTCAATTCTGTATTTCTAATCACAACAACAACCCTCCTACATGTACATTTCCAAATAGATTGATCCATCCTTCAATTTGGACAGGACTATTATTTTTTCACAGGGGTGCTCCATATATAGCTAAATACCATACCATAAAACCATACTATACTACACCATTAACAGTGTAGACCATGATTAGACTGGTCTACAGAAGTGCAGACGAATGATTGTATAGACTGGTTGCACTATGCAGATACCATGAAACATGCAGTATTGTTTTTGTGGGACACTAATTTTTGTGCATTTGCGCAGGCCAATACATGAATTTAAAATCAACAACAAAACATCCCACATTATCATTTTCTGTAAGGAAAATCAATTCCACGGATTGAAGTACACACTTAACAACATTTCATCTAGCTCTAAATTTCAGTCGTCTAAAGTTAGTCAACGTATCATCAAACTAAATACCTCCCAACACATTATATCAATGTACATGTATAATGTAGCTACACATGCTGCTAAAAGTACCACAGTATGTTTACATTAATATCATTGAAAAATAAAATTGCAATCAAAGAAGATGGAGTTATTTAAATGGCGCCACTTACATTTCCGTTTTCTTGTTCACTTTTCTGTCGGATGCAATCAACAAGATTCAACAACAGTTTACACGACATAGTCTGTATGCTGCTCAGTAATGACTCGTCGTGTACGTTCTTCGAGAAAAGGTTCACCGCCATGGAAAGTTCTGTCATAGGTAATGCCTGCCTGACATGGTGCACCAAGTCAGCTAACGTGCTGTATGCAAGTGGCCTGTAATATAAGCCTCAGTTGACATTACTTTTCTCGGTTTCACAATATCTGCTACCACCCTCAAGTGCATGTGATATTTATATATTACTACAACTCCGCAAAGTAAGAACCCAAAGACATTAAATGGTGCCATTATTACAGACATGTGTTCAACGTCGAAAAGATACACAGCAAAATCTGTCAAGATCTTTGACCCCTAAGTGTTACCTTGACCTTGAGTCACATAGTTGGATTGTAAGTTTTGTGTTGCCTTGATGATATCAACACTTGACCCAAGTTTCATGAAAATACTTTTAAAGGGTTAAGGAGAATTTGACCCCCAAGAGTGACCTTGAACATGACCAGAAGGTGAACATTTGGCCAAAGTTTCATGAAAATCCTACAAGAGGCTTAGGACATACAGTCACATGACCAGTAAGTGCAAGAGGTTTTTGTTATAATAAATGCTGTGCATATGATGTGGATCATGTAGCTCAGTGTTGTAAGAGGAAAAAACAGCCAGTGTGTAGTCCATGTGTAATGGCAAATTTTTACATGTCAAAACTTTAGGGTGGAAATTATTTTTGGAAAGACGATGTGACTTTCTAATAAAATGTATTATGTATTTGACCAGTATCTAGCCATATCCTTCAACTTACTGTAGGTGGTTTCGTTCTGAACAAGAGTATGTAAAAGAAAAAAGTCACTGAAGGGGCAATGTCCTAATGGTCTAACTTTTCTTGCATTCATGAAAACTTCATGTCTATCATAATGTGAGAAAATTTGGGGATTGCATGCATTGTGTCTGGCTTTACTAGTCAGCAAATATATAAATCAACATTTACTTTTCAGACAGTAAAATGCAGTTCAGGCCAGCTTAAATACCATACGGACAACACATTGAGTGATTTTTAATAGTCAAATGATCAACAAACCTGAGAGATTCATATGTGGTCCAACCATTTCCAATCAAGATACTCTCATCAAACAATTTGTCAATCACACTAACAAACTCTGCAAAAGAAAAAGATTTATACATGAAATGACCAATCTTTAACCCTTGCGTCATCAAATTTTTAAAATGGATGCATCTACCTGTGAATTTGAACTATTAATTGAACATGGAGTGACCTACGAAAATTTACTGACTGAACATTAATGAAGATCATGATCATCACCGGTTGTCAAGTCTGAGTCGCCTGCCAGCCCTGCCACTTGTAGGATAAGATTAACAAGAGCTGTCACATGACAGCACGCTCGACTATTCGAAAGCTTGTTGGTAAAATGGGGTTTTTGTCTAAGAACAGGAGTATTGTGTAATTGTCTATAAGAATTAAGGTCAAAGATATGAAACTTTTTCAAAGACCTTTGTAAATGTACATTGCATTCAAAGCCTTACTCTGGATTCTGCAAGCCAACTGGAGGGAGGATGGGGGGGATAATTTCAAAGAAATATATGACCTTGTATATTTGATCATGAATAATTTTGTAACTTTTCAAAATTGATATGTATAGAATTAAAAAAGCATGACCGCTGTATGCTGCATAATTATTCTATGACATTTCAAAAGAAAGCCATTTTGAGTATTTCCGTATTAGTCTGGTAAAAACTGTGACAAGTTAAAAAGGGCAAAAATATGTCAAAAATCAAAAACATTGGTGAAGATGTTGACAGTAAACATACATTTTAAGTTTCAAGTCAATACGTTCGATAGTATTCTATCTTTAACAAAAAATTCAAAGTTAAAAAGGGACACAAATCTATCAAAAATCAAAACAGAGTTATGGGGATTGTTTCCTCAGGTGTAGATGTTGATGGTTGACACATACTTTGAGTTTCAAGTCAATACTTTTGATAGTATTCAAGATGTTTGACTTTATAAAATCTTTCACAAAAAATTCTAAGTTAAAAAGGGATATAAATCTGTCAAAAATTAAAACAGAGTTATGGGGATTATTTCCTCAGGTGTAGATATTGATGGTAAACATATATTTTGAGTTTCAAGTCAATACCTTATATAGTATTCAAGATATTTGAATTTACAAAAAACTTTTACCAAAAATTCTAAGTTAAAAAGGGGCATAAATCTGTCAAAAATCAAAACAGAGTTATGGGGATTGTTTCCTCAGGTGTAGATGTTGATGGTAGACATATACTTTGAGTTTCAAGTCAATACCTTTGATAGTAGTCAAGATATTTGAATTTATAAAAAACTTTAACCAAAAATTCTAAGTTAAAAAGGGGCATAAATCTGTCAAAAATCAAAACAGAGTTATGGGGATTGTTTCCTCAGGTGTAGATGTTGATGGTAGACATATAGTTTGAGTTTCAAGTCAATACCTTTGATAGTAGTCAAGATATTTGACTTTATCAGGGTTTCCACTGGCCCTTAATTTTTTTTGGCCACAATTATTATATACAGCGTTATGCAATATATACAGCGGTATAGCGTGTCGCCGCCACCCCCCCCCCCCCTCCTCTTGGCTTTTTTTTAATTCACAGATAAACAAGACACCATTTGAAGTGTGCTGAATACTTGTATAAGCTGAATTACAACTTGTGTTAAGGCCAGATATACACTAATTTTGTGGCCTTGGAAGCTAATAATGCCCTGTCATATGTATTGAACAAGTTTTTTTTCTTAAAAAAATCAGTCTTCGCCCCTCGGAAGCGCCTGAAAGCAAGCATTTTAAACACATTTCAAAGCTTTTCCTGACATGTAGTTTGACAAATAAAGAAGCAAAGTCTGTTGTACATGATGATGATAATTCGTTTCGTAACAGTCATATCAGCATTTAATATTACTAGCTCTACCAACTTTATTTTAAAATGTTTTTTTTTTTAATATAAACACAGTTAATTTATATTAATCATTTTATTTAAATATGTAGTAAAATACAGTCTTTAGCTGAAAACATCGTATTTATATCTGTACTTTGAGTCTTTATAACACTGTTTTCTTTGAAGAAATAAAAAAAAAACGGGATCGCGAAAATAGGTGAAAAAACGATTTTCGTATCACAGTTTCACATGTAACTTACCAAATAATCGCAAGAAATCATGCTGAAATGATTTTATTGATAGAAAGTTACGTTTTCCAAACAAGCTAACGGTACATTTATCAAATCTTCAAGTTTTTGTCAACTTTTCAAGGGAAAATTTTCCGTCAAACAGGACATTGTAACCTCTTCATGAATCTAACGATTTGTGATGCTCTAAGATTCTCAATATTAAACAATAAAATGCTTAATCTTGCTTGACAAAAGTTAGTTTGTTTATTACGAAGAACATTCCCGTCCTCGGAAGTCGGCACTTATTTCGGGCTTATTTAATTATAAGTATTGAGCTATTGTTCTTCGATTCGACTGCGAAAAATGGCCGAGAATTTTGCAAAGAAATTTATTTAACTTTACAACATTATACCAAGACAATTTCGATTGCGAACGTCCTTTGATTTAATTCATAATTAACTATTGATATTGGGACGCCGAGGGTTAATCATTGTTCAGACGATCCGACTGTGAGAGCTGCCGACAATTACATAAATGTCGGCAGAATTTTGCGTTAATCTTTGCTCCGCCCACACGAGGGCGGTACCGCGCCGATGATTGGCGATTATATCAATTATTTTGACAGCTCGGGACATAAAGTAGGTATCAACTTTTAATCCGTGTCAATTACGTAACATACCGTGGTCACCAATTAGGTTGTATATTGCTATTTCCGGGCGCCCAATTATACGATTAGCGCATGGATAATATGCCTTGATGATATAGGTTTATTATGTTTATGAAAAAAAAACGTTCGCCAGCGTAGAATTTTTTTTCGCCACGTTCATTTTTTTTTCGCCATTTCCGAAAATGGCGAATGGCAGCGGAAACCCTGCTTTATAAAAAACTTTAACCAACGCAGACTGGGGCGAGTGCAATAGCCTCCTTATTCTTCGAATAGTCGAGCTAAAAACTTGATTAGAACTGACTGAAGCATTAACAGAAGACTGACACAGACATAAAACATACCAAAATATGAAACCCAGAATGAAGGCCATTTATACGATGGCTCTGGGAAAAATGCAGACCCAGTTATCTATAGCATTACACGTTATAGCAATAAAATATGGCCAATCAAAAACTGTACACACTTTTTATTGGGTAAATTGTACCCTGATACTTTCCAAAACAATGGCGACAACTAGATATAATTGTATAGAAAAACAGGACATTTACTATTTCTGAGATCTGTCGCGAGTATATGTTTAGCGGCAATGAGAAGTTCTTTCCGGAGATGAGCAACTTCTTGCGGACATAGCGACAACAGGCTCAAATGACCTTGAACCATCTTCTGCGAGTAGTTCTGGACTTGCTCCTACAAAACAAATATCAAAGTTACTTAACAACATCCAAATTACATATCATACTGTTTTAATTTTGCTTAGCAGTGACTTTTTAAAAATGCAAAGACTCTCTTGGCATATTTATACCACAAAAAAACAGGCTAATCTAAAATACTAAAACCTTAAAAGCCAAACTGAGCAGTTTGGGGAGTGGTGGTGTAAAGGTTAAAGTGTCTGTCGCTCATCCCGGAGGTTGCGGGTTTGATCCCACTGGGGTCACGACTGTACTTCCTTATTTGGCACCAGTACTGGTTTTTCCAGGAAGCAGACTCCAGAGTGACTTGATAAGCTACAAGCTTTCTCCACAATCAAGCTAATATAAATTAGTATAAACTAAACTGAGCAGTTGATTTACACTAATTCATTTACTCTCTAGTGCAAAGCAAGTTCTTCCAACTTAAATAATCACACTCAAGACTCACTCCAGATGAAATCAACCTCAAGAGAGAGAAACAGTGAGAGGTGGAATTATTGTGTCACGCTCAGGACACTACCTGGCACTAATGGGGATCAAACCTGGGACCTTTTCAACTGCAGTTACCCACCTGGAATATTCTGACAATGTATGCAAGAAACGACAACGTCTTGATCTGAGCCGCAACAAAGTCAACAAACACTTCTTTGTTAAATGCTGGATGTACCCTGAAAACGAAATTTAGGATTTATATACTAATCACATTACTGTATAACACTCATCAAACTCTGCCATTCTAAATTCTTTAAATGACCTCATTTTTCAATTTAAACATTACTATTATTAACATTGTCAAAAGGGCGGTCAGTAAAACTTTCCTGAAAAAGAGCAGCACAGATCATGATCTGACTCACTGAGCAAGAACTTCAGGGTTTAAACATCCTGTTCAAAGGTACTGGCCACAAAGGCAGAATCGCTTGCTGCCTGCAATATTCTCAGGATTTAGGAATATTTCCAGCTCACACATTTTTACAGCCTAAATCTCCATCGTGTATCAAGCCTCTCAGAAGCATTAAAAGACTTACCTATGTTGTTGCAAAGGCTGAAGGGTGATTGTATTCATGATGAGTGGAATAAAGTTGGCAACCTCCTGATGAACATTTGGTTTGTATAGTTGATACATCAGAACAACAATAATAGGGAGTTCAGCCAACACTTTCAGGGACAGTACACCTTTTGGAATAATGTTGTACTGAAATGTATAAATGGGATTTGCTATTGTTTAACTGACAATATTGATATTATCTGGATTTTATTCAGAGTAAGCTTTAATGAAAGTTTTCTGCCATTACTTAAGGGTGTCTTTTTTTTCTTGGGGTTTACCACCTATTTCAACAGCATTTCAGTTATTTATGGATTACACTGAATCAAACGGGTTTAGTGATTCAAAGTACACGACCATGCAGGAAGACACCTAGGCTAGAGCTTTAAATGTGAAAAAATCCAATACTATGCGGAAGAACAGCCCTACTCTTTTCAGCAATTCATGTTTTTGTGGAGCAGAATCACTGTCAAAATTTTTTAAGAAAACCTAACATGGAGACCTACCATTCCAATTTACATTTACCAGTACCACACTAAATAACATTTTCAGTGAACTGCTGTAGCTCAGCTGACTCCGGTAAAGCATCTTTGCACAAAAAAGTATTTTTTTTTTTTCTCAATAATTTAATTGTCTACCTTTCTCAAGTGGCCCCTACTTCGCTTCCCTCGGCTGGCCATATTTTTGTGTTTTTATCACATTTAACGACAATGGCATGTGACCGCAGGGAACCTGGATGTGTTCAAGATACTTTAAGATAGGTGTTACTTGACTTACAGAAACGCTCTGATTATCGGCATTCTTCTTGTCCGTCATGATAGTAGTGACTGTGTATGTTTCTTGTAGCAGAGCATCTACGTTGATTTCTGCAACGTCCTTGACCTTGATCTGAGACCGGGGCTCAAAGATTTTATTCAGATGTGTCGGTAAGTTGGTGTAGATCTGATTCACAAACTTCAGAAAATCCTGGATCTGTTCCCAAGAACAAAGACTTTAAGCAATGAAATTTCTGCCAACAGTTTTCAAAAATAATTTATGCCCATTTACACTGGAAATGAAAACATTTCATTGAATAGAAGTGAAATGTAACTTACACACACAAAAATCCATGTACATAAAAGTATTAACAAATAGATACATTGTATTTCATTCTATATAATATAGAAGTACTTTTATAAATAATGAATAAACTAGAACTGTGTCCAAAGGACACGGATGCCCCCACTGTGCAGATGTGCTCGTAAACAAGAGCAGCTTCATTTAATGTCTACAAAATTCTGTTCTTATCATAGCGTTTCAGTTGAAATTTCCTCAATTCATGTATTAATGATAAAAAAGTTACCTAACTCTTGAGGCATCATATTTGGTCTCTTTACAGATGGAATACAATATTAGTGTCTGAATAAAACAAAATTTTGAAACACATGTCTGGTCTCCTAAAACTGCAGGAACACAATGCTGTGATCAGAGAAGTATGTTGGGTATACAGTTACTTTTGGCTGTGGCAACTCATCTTTTACATAGACAAGATCAATAATAGATCCACTTAAGTGTGTTGGTAATGTCACACACTGGCGATAATTAAGCAGAGGTTCAGATAGTCTTCTGTACCAAACTGAATCAACGTTGATGTTGAAATCACCTAAGATTATGTCAGGTTGCCTATCGTATACTGTGCTGGTAAGATCTGTAATAAATGTGGCAGGTGCTGTTGATGGAGATCGATAGAGTACCTGTATTGAGCCGACACCGGGTTTTGAAGATAATTCAACAAACAGCTGTTCCATAAAAAATCAACAAAGGGCCATAATTCTGTTAAATTTGGTCGCCGCAAAAATTCCTTCCTTTACTTCCATCTACACATTAAGGTTGTTCATCACTGGAAGTTTAAGCAAAATCTGCCATCCGGTTTAAGAGGAGTTGCTTTCACAAAATTTCTATATGGTATATAGTGAAAAAATCAACAAAGGGCCATAATTCTGTTAAATTTGGTCGCCGCAAAAATTCCTTCCTTTACTTCCATCTACACATTAAGGTTGTTCATCACTGGAAGTTTAAGCAAAATCTGCCATCCGGTTTAAGAGGAGTTGCTTTCACAAAATTTCTATATGGTATATAGTGAAAAAATCAACAAAGGGCCATAATTCTGTTAAATTTGGTCGCCGCGAAAATTCCTTCCTTTACTACCATCTACACATTAAGGTTGTTCATCCCTGGAAGTTTAAGCAAAATCTGCCATCCGGTTTAAGAGGAGTTGCGTTCACAAGATTTCGGGACGTACGGACGGACGGACGGACTGACGGACGGACGGACGGACAAGTGCAACGCTATATGCACCCCACTTTGTGGGGGCATAAAAATGTAGGTTTTTTTTTAACAGAACCAATAATTTTAAATGATGCAAATGATATGCAAAATAAATTTAAGTCAAGTTCCCCCATATGAAATAAATAGATAAATAGAACTCCCTAAACAAAAGATGCTCCAGTCTGATGTAGATTAAGAAAATATGTGTTGGTCTCAGTTGCCTAGAGGTAACAGGGTTTGCTTAGTAAGCCAGAAAATCCCTAATTAGACCACTCGCCATTCAGATAGAGCACCTTATGCTACATTTGTCTCAATCCACAAAATGACAAACTCGGGAGAGATGAATATAATTATGTAGAGATAACTTAATTTGTTACTAGACTAAATCAAACTAGAACTAGAGTTATGGTTCTTGTACATTTCACTTCCCGTCATTGTGATTGACCATTGTATGAAGTTGTATTGAATTCCAACCAATAGTTTTCAAGTTATGCTGTGGACAAGAAAAATGCAACAGACAAATACAACGAACCAAGCGACCACAGGGTGAATCCTATATACCCCCACCCCCAAACTTCGTTATCGGGTTTAATTAGTACAGTAAAGTTCAACTATAAACACCACTTCACATTTATTTCGAAATCATGCAAAACTTGATGATTCTTGCAAACCAAAGTCTAATTTAAAAATTATGGAACCAAAAATGTCTGCTATTAAGATTGATTTGCTATCAGATTACCAGTTTGTCTGGTCGTAATAGCTAAGTTTTACCGTATAAGCAAAGTTAGAAACTATCAGAACATACCTCTTCATTCATCTGTGGGCGATACTGCTTATGAAGTTCTATGATAACCTTCAGGCAGACCAACACATTTTCCTCATTCTCAACCTAAAAAATTCAGCACAATAGTGTAACATAGGTTACGAGAGATGAATAATTAAACATGTATCATAGAGATGAATAATTAAACATGTATCATAGAGATGAATAATTAAACAGTCATGTATCATAGAGATGAATAATTAAACAGTCATGTATTATAGAGATGAATAATTAAACATGTATCATAGAGAGGAAAAATTAAACATGTATCATAGAGATGAATAATTAAAAAGTCATGTATCATAGAGATGAATAATTAAACAGTCATGTTTCATAGAGATGAATAATTTAACATGTATCATAGAGATGAATAATTAAGCATGTCTCATAGAGATGAATAAGTCAACATGTTTCATCTAGATAAATAAGTATGTTCATCATAGACATGAATATGTTTACATGTATCACAGAGATACATCCGTAATATGTAAATGTGTACCACAGAGATGAATATGTAATCATGTATCATAGAGATGAATAAGTAAACATGTATTATAGAGATGAATCAATAACATGTATCACAGAGATGAATAAGTAAACATCTATCATAGAGATGAATTACTAAGTGTGTATCTGTATCATAGAGATGAATAAGTAAATACCATCTACAGTACTCTTACCTTAATAAGTTTGAACATGAGTGATAAGATCTGCTGTACATATTTCTTTAGATGTTCATTGCTAGGTATCCGATGAATTATCTCCAACAGTAGTTTCCGCAGTTGCTAAAAGAAAGATATCTATTTCTAAAATTACACTCTTAAGTATATGTATCGTATTAAATTTGAAGAACCAGAACGAAAATATTGTCTATGCGAGATGAATCTTTCATGAAAGTTTTTAAATTATTTAGTGGAATGGGAAATAAGAGAAGAAAGCAAATATTATTACATCGTGAAAATACCTAATTTACGCTAATTCTAAAAGGTTCTGCATTAACATACACCAAACAAGGTGGCCATGATGACCCTGTATTTCTCACCTGAGTGAACAGTATATCTGCAATACATGACTAGATCTGAAGAATTCAGATAAAAAAGATAATAATTGTGCATCGGAACAAAGCTTGATGAGCAATTTTGGTGGAGGACCATCCATAGAACTATCCTGTAAAATTTGGTTGAAATAGGTCCAGTGGTAAAGGAGATGTTGTTTAAAGGATTTTCTATTTTTAGATCTGATGGCCATTCTGTGCGGCCAAGCAGAACTGTTTGAGCACTCACTGTACTAGTAGAGGACCATCCAAGTAACAATCCTGTGAAGTTTGGCTGGAATTGACCAAGTAATTATCAAGGGGATGTCATTTACATTTTTTCTATTCTTAGCTCTGGTGGCCATTTTTTGCAGCAGAGTGGAAATGTTTGAATAACGTTAGTAAAAGACCATCCAAGGAACAACCCTGTGAAGTTTGGTTGATATCAGTATTTGCCCAGTGGTTAAAGGGACATACCTTATGACTGATGTCAAACTAAATTACCTCCAAAACACAAATAATAGAATCTTTGGAAGTATTATAACTTAACCTTTAAGTTTCAGCTATGCATTCCCAGTCATTATCGATAAAATCAGCGGTTTAAAATATACTGCAGTACCGTAAACCATTCAATAATCTATGTACAGTGTTGTTGTTGTACAATAAATGGGTGGATGCGATTTTTTACAGAAAGCCTCTTTATTGATTAATTGTGATAAAACGAGGCATTTTTCACCATTGGTTCTTTGAAATGGTATTTACAATGTATTTATCATTTTACGTTCATTGAACACATAAACTATGTTTCGAGTATATAATATGCTAGATGTAGGGAGTGCCTCTTTAAGGAGATGTTGTTTAAAGGCTTATCTTTTCTTAGCATTGGCAGCCATTTTGTGCAGCAGAGTACCATTTCAGCAACTTTGGTAGAGGACCATCCAAGTAACAATCCTATGAAGTTTGGTTGAAATTGGCCAAAGTCCAAAGGTTTTTTTCTATTTTTAGCCTTGACAGTCATTATTTGCCGTGGCGTGGAACTGTTAGAACAATTTTGGTAGAGGACCATCCAAGAAACCATTTGTGAAGTTTGACTGAAATTGGCCCAAGTTTAAAGGTTTTTCTAGTTTTAGCATTGACAGCCATTATATGCAGCGGAGCAGAACAATTTGAGCAATTTTGGTAGAGGACCATCCAAGGAACAATCCTTTGAGGTTTGGTTGAAACTGGCCCAGAGGTTTAGAAGATGCCATTTAGTACAGATTCATGCAAGGAAAATCCCTGTGCAAAGTTTCAAATATTTGGCCTTGTGGTTTCCGAGAAGAGATCGTTGAAGTAAATGGTGGATGCACATACAACGGACAGTAAGTGATCACAATATCTCAACCCTTCCCTGTGCCAGGTGAGCTCGATAGCTCATAGTTGAAAAGCTCAAAACCCTCCCAATTATATTTTTCTTGTTGCAACATCTATACAGAATTGAAATATAAATTTCATGTAACTGAAACCCATAGATCAAATGAAAGATGTGACAATAGAAATATTATGAATGCACAAGGGATGAATCAAGTGCAGCAACTTAAAGCAGCTGATTGCTTAATAGAGCTGTATTTCAATCAAAATAGCCAACAAGGATACATCAGTACTGGATGTTGAATACAGGTTACAGGTGGTTGCCTAACAGAAATGAGCAGTAACACAGATCCACAATTTTTGTATTCTGTTTTTCACCTACCTGCATGTTCTGATCGGCAATGAACTGAGGTTCCCCATCTTCCAGGATCTTCATAAACACCCGCACAGCATCAGCCAGGAACTGGGGATACTGGGGGGATGATACCACTGTCTACTCAAAAAGTATAGTTCTTATGAATTTTCAACCCCAACAGTACCTCTTGTAAACAATTAACAGAAATCTACCACTGGTTTAAGAGAAGGATTTTATAGGTTTTATTACTTTAAGAATTTGCTTAAAACAATCTAAAACAAGAGCTGTCTCATGACAGCAAGCTCGACTATTCGAAAGCTTGTCAGTAAAATGGGTTTTTTTGTCTAAGAACAGGTGTATTGTGTAATTGTCTATAAGAATTAAGGTCAAAGATATGAAACTTGTTCAAAGACCTTTGTAAATGAACATTACTTGCAAAGCCTTACTCTGGATTATGTAAGCCAAATGGGGGGAGGAGGGGGGAGGATAATTTCAAAGAAATACATCACCTTGCATATTTGTTCATGAATAACTTTGTAACTTTTAAAAATTGATATGTATAAAATTAAAAAAGCATGACCGCTGCATGCTGCATAATTATTCTATGACATTTCAAAAGTAAGCCATTTTGAGTATTTCTAATAATAGTCTAGTAAAAACTGTGACAAAATTCTAAGTTAAAAAGGGGCATAAATAAGTCAAAAACCAAAAACATTGGTGAAGATGTTGATAGTAAACATTCATTTTAAGTTTCAAGTCAATACGTTTGATAGTATTCAAGATATTTTACTTTATAAAAATCTTTAACTAAAAATTCTAAGTTATAAAGGGGCATAAATCTAACAAAAATCAAAACAGAGTTATTGGGATTGTTTCCTCAGGTGAAGATGTTGATGGTGGACACATAATTTGAGTTTCAAGTCAATACCTTTGAAAGTATTCAAAATATTTGAATTGATAAAATCTTTTACCAAAAATTCTAAGTTAAAAAGGGGCATAAATCTGTCAAAAATCAAAACAGAGTTATGGGGATTGTTTCCTCAGGTGTAGATGTTGATGGTAGACACATACTTTGAGTTTCAAGTCAATACCTTTGATAGTATTCAAGATATTTGACTTTATAAAAAACTTTAACCAAAAATTCTAAGTTAAAAAGGGGCATAAATCTGTCAAAAATCAAAACAGAGTTATGGAGATTGTTTCCTCAAGTGTAGATGTGGCTGGTAAACATATAGTTTGAGTTTCAAGTCAATAAGTTTGATAGTATTCAAGATATTTGACTTTATAAAAAACTTTAACTAACGCAGACGCCAGCACCGACACTGGGGCAAGTGCAATAGCCTCCTTATTCTTCGAATAGTCGAGCTAAAAAACTATACAAAAAAATAATCTTACTAAGTAACAATAACCTTGACCCTAATGACCTTAACCTTAAAATTTTTTTGGCTTAAAACAATCTAAAACTAAAAAAAATGAAAATCTATGTTAAGTCACAGTAATCTTGACCCAAGTGACCTTGACCCAGTGACCCACAGCTTCCTCTCCACGCAAGTTCCCTACACACCAAGTTTCATTACAATTGGTCACTTCTAACTCAAGTTATTGAGCGGAAACCATTATTCTATTTTTAGTAACACTGCCCTTTACCTTGACTCTAGTGACCCCAAATGATATCCCAACCTTCCTCTCTATGCAAGCTGCCTACACACAGAGTTTCATTGCAATAAGTCACTCCTAACTCAAGTTATTGAACGGAAACCAATGTTTGACGTCCGCCCATCCGCCAGTCTGACATACGACATTGCCATTCTAATAAGTGGATGTTTTTCAAAAAACCTGCTTAAAAATGAATTAAACAAACTGATAAAAACAGAAGGTACCAAATTACCTCAAAATTTTCACTTAGCTCCTGCGCCGCCTTCAACTTCTTTTCAGCAACTAAAAAGTAAGAAAAAAAAGCATCTTTTAACTAATAATATGAGATCATCAAAGTATATAACATACATTGTGTTCATGATCTTTTCAGGTGACAGAGTCGACATGCCCAGCATCATTGTGTATAAAAATACAATGGCCTGAAAATGGACTTGTCCATGTACCGGTATCTGTTTTGGATATAGAAAATTAACAAACAGTGCAACTAGATTATAAATCTGTTTTTCAGTTTGTAAATTACATAACATGAGCACCCCTATGAGCAGGAATGGGGCTGTCCAAAATGAAAGACAGGTAAGTCCATTTTTGATCTTTAGCCAAAAAAGGGTTATACTGCAATTAAAAGACCAAGGAAAATCATAAACTGGCAGGGATATGCAGTCAGATCTTATCAGCTAATTTATTTACATTCATATTGTCTCAACTCAAGGGGAAACCCCGAGGAGTCAATAATGTTCACTGTATCATCATGCTGCATTTATAGGGCTATAACAACCAAACTCTGACTGTTCACCTGTAATTGTTGTCTGATATACATTTACCTTTACATTCAATAAACTGTTAATTGGATTATTTGTGAATGTTCAGAGACTTATTCACGAATTTTAATTTGTGAAAGGCGATTAGTCTACGTGAAATAAATCTTTTGCAAGACTTTTTCATTACGGAGTGGAAAGTTTGCAGAAATTGCAAAAATTAAATCATTGCAAAAATTGCCCAATTTATGGATTATGTATTCTGAGCTTCTAGGCCCATATAATTATAAAACTCTTTTTATGCTCAACTCAGTTTGAGCACGAAATCTTTTCTTCATCTCTAGCCCTGAACCATGTGCAAGTTTAAAAATATAAATATACATATTATAATTTACAGCAGTATCTTCTTTTAATGATATTGCAAAAAAGGCTTTCTGGCAATTCTTTTTTCATGAATAAATGGGTTGAATACAAAAAAATGGCACAATTTCAACATTATTTTAGAGTGAATAGAACATAGTTCTATCATTATCCTATCTGTAAATTCATTTTATTTCATCAGTAAATTCAAAGTGATCCCCGAGACTTTCAAATAAAAAAAAAAAAAAAACACTTACTGCCTGGAGTCGGATCTGCAATGAGAGCAACATAACTTTTGAAGGTAGTCAGCTGTGTTGCAGCATTGTGCGGACTTAGCGGCGACGCCAGCATGGTGGCGGTTTTCCCTAGTTGCATTTGTTTTTTGTTTCTATTTCATTCTTCTGTTAAAGTAACTCTGAAAATAAACAAATATCTATGCTGAACTGTAATTGAATCATTGATACCGACATAAATGTCTGTAATAAACTTTAGATTAATTGCTCAGTTTCAGAGTACCATGACAATCCTTTGGTCTCATTGTTTAATATTTGAAAGTGATATACGTGTATGTTACAGCATGGAGAAATTAACATTTCCTGAAAACTATGGAATTTCCGCATTTATGACAGATAAGGTTATTCATGATTACTACTACTAGTGACACAAGTCACTGACCAAAATGATTAAGTGACGTCTTGAGCAAATTCTGAGATATTTTCGTTTTGGGTCAGAATCTCGCAGATATGAGATATTGCCCATATGAATATAACACAATATCTTGACTCGTGTACAATTACTGAATTAGACTAGATATTTAAAATCACACATATATCTGTTGAACTAGCCACTGCCTTGTACTGTTGTAGACAGTAAATAGCTGGATAGAGCAGTGTAGGTCCTGACAGGTCAACTCCCAAAACCGCTCACTTTTTGTTTTTAAAAAGAAAATTGTGTCATATTAATTATATTATTATGGTGTACAACTACAAGTTAAAACAGGAGAATTATTTTTGGCAGTGGCTAGAGTTACGGTACCGTAACTCTAGCCCACGAGTCTAGAGTTACGGTACCGTAACTCTAGCCCACGAGTCTAGAGTTACGGAAGTTCCGTATCTGTAGCAAAACCCTAAGAGGAAAGGCTAGAGTTACGGACGTTTATAAAGGTATATGTATGTTGCCTTAAATATGCATGATAATGTATTGTAAACTTGAATATTTCACCTGCAATAGTGAATAAACCGATCTGTCGGCAAATGCAGCGACTTCATAGCCGCCATTTTGGTAATACATAAATATCGGAAGTATTGTTATTATCTTCGTCTTTACTTGAGCGTCCCATTATATCACATGTTGTGCAAAGCATGATAGAAGTTAAGTAAAATGTGTTGTTTTTGTATTTAATTAGAATTCTAATATTCTTCTTTTCTTTATCTTACTATTGTTTTATAAACGTTCTTTGTAAACAGAACACGTAAATATGTGCAAGAATATACAACATGACAATGATAGTTCCGATATTAGCAACATATTAAATTATAACCAAAATGGCGCCTGTGAAATTGTCGTACATACAACAGATCAGTTTATTCACGAATAGTGGTAAAATATTTAAGTTTACAATACATTATCATGCATATATTAAAGCAATATACATACCTTTATAAACTTCCGTAACTCTAGCCTTTCCTCTTAGGGTTTTGCTAGAGATACGGAACTTCCGTAACTCTAGACTCGGAGGCTAGAGTTACGGTACCGTAACTCTAGTCACTGCCATTATTTTTAGTAAATTGAGCTAGCTCAGAAGATTATTTCCACTGATTCCGCAAGAGAACCTGTTTAGAGAATATACTTCATTTACAAATTAATTCATTTATACAAAAATAAGTGCATATATATGGTAAAAACCTAAATGCGTTGAAAAGAGAAATTATCCAGATTTTCATTTGTCCGAAAATGAGTGAAGTTAAAGAAGTCTTTTAACAACTGTTGAAAGTAACAGTATCTTTGCAATTGTTTAATCTTCCGTTATAAGAAAACGATAATATAGCAATCATAACATAGGTATTTCATTGATGCCAAACCAAATCAGGACACATATTTACCCATTTCTTCTAAAAACTTGTTGAAAATGCGGTCTCAAAAATTTACCGGAAGTCCTCAATTTCGAAGGTTTCAGAGATAAGTTGCGCATGTGCGTGCCAATGCTTTCCCTGCAAGAATTTTTTATTTATTTGTTTATATCTCACATTTTTCATTAACATATAAAAAGAAGTGTCATCTATAAGAGACCGTCAATTTTTGCAAACTTTAATACTTTTATATTTCATCTAAAATGTGTGTCACTTATTTACTAGCGACTAAATTTTAAAGCCGTAATCATCATGAGTGTGGAATGTCAACTGCTCATAACACGGACCTATACACCTGTCCGTGATCATCATCATCGTCATCGTCATCGTCATCTTCTGTTATTCCCTCACTCTGTAAAAGGTATACTAGCAAGCGGTTTAAACTACTGACAAATGCGCTGAAGATCTATACAGGACTGACACGTATCCAAAACAAAAGAGTTCCTCCGTATAGATTAAAAGCTGGTTAAAAGCGTCTGCTGTTGTTATTGTTGTATAGGACGGCCATGACAGATTGATAGACTTCCATCGTAGTCAACAACCGCTTGTCAGGCAGGATATTCCAAATGATGATGGTAGCCGGGAAGAAGCTATTTTGGTAGATATTTTGGTAGTTATGTAGTAGCTCTGGTTGTGCCTCGTGATAGACTTGTCAGCACGGAGTGGATGATCTGGAGTGATCTTATACAGCATGGCTGCTCTTGTCTGGTCACGCGGTTCCAGAAGGGTTAAAGAAAATAAATTGTATACTTACAGTTTCCCGGTCATAAACATTAAAATCTTTTAATTCATTAAGTTGCACGTACCTCTTTAAGTTTCTCAACAGCAGCTTTAACGTGTTCCATTTAAGGCCATAAAGCATATTGGTGACGCTGCTAGTTCGGATGTAGTTGCTCTTTACAAAACTGAGCAATTTCTAGCTGGTCGATATGTCAGAGAAAGGGCACCTTTTTGAAGAGGCATATTCCATGATTGGGCGGACACACGTCTTAAATGCATTGGCTTGAGCAATTTGAGAGCTTGAACGGATGTTTCTTCTTATGAAAGACAAGAAGGAATTTGCCTTTTTGGTGATATAGATTCGACATGTTTTTTCCAAGAATACATCATGATTGGAGATCGTGACGCAAAGGTATTTTGCGCTGTTGATGTTACTTAAATATTGTACTGTTTTATATAGTGAAGTCCTTAAGTCTTGAAGCATTGATATATAATGCAACCAAACCCTCTGTGTTTCGATGAGAACTTTTTCCAAAAGCTGCAATTACCACCCATCCCACCGCAGGTTGTACAATCAATTTCTTAAATGTTTGCCCCATTTGAACTTCCTAAAAAGCTCCGCCTCGGAAGTTTGACGCAGCTTTCAGCTGTAGGTTATCATTATTGCCAATTTTCTAATCGATACACGTCTCCACAGCCCAACACTGGCGGAGCAAAGCATTTGTATGATGCATTTTAATTTATAAGCGTTGTGTATGTGTCTAGCGTTCCAATGGATTTTCATCTCTTTGCAATTGTTTTAGTGTCTTATCATTCTTCACGATCTCTTTGCATTTTTAATGTAATGCTTGGATAGATATACTACTTGGTATATTGCTTTTTAATCTAGTCAGTGCTTTTATTGCCATTAGACTGCTTGATGCTCATATATCTGAAAATGTTAGTCATATAGTACTTTGATCTCATGCATATGCCACGGGTAGTATTTTATTGGTTCATTAGCAAGAGTCCGAATGGTTGTTTCACTATATTTTCCAACCTGTGACACATACAAATTGTATGATGTTGTAATAACCTACAGGTTTATGATACTATACAAATGTGATACCATTGTAAATAATCATGCCTTTCTGTGGTTTGCCATCAATGTCAAGGACCACAATGGAATAAAGGAGAATCACTTTTCCCTTTTTTGTGTTATCCTCGGTATTGATGTGCATATGGTAGTTTATAAACGTGTGCATACATCTAATTATCTGCATATGTATGCATCATGTTAATTTGTTTTAACCATGTTTGTACATCTGTGATATACTGAAATAAATATATCTTTTTATCTAACTCAACATTTATGAAATTATAAATTCTTTCCCACTGCTTGTGACTTATAAGTATGAAGCTTATTGTTCCTGCTATCGTCAACAATTTTAAGTACCCGGTATTGGACAAACCGACGAACGTTCTTATTTAGACTAAACAATTGCTATTATTGTGCTAAGTAATATTATGAATAAAGATGTTACGTATTCTTATATGCCTATGGTATATTTGTAAAGTCAATTCGAGTGCTTTAATATGATTTAAGCACTCGGACAAGTAGGCGGAGTTTCGGACATGGAAGTAGCTCCTTCCGACTTTTCTAATTACTCCCGCGCAGAGTTTATAATGTATAATTGTAATCTGAATATTTTGACATGGAATGTTTCCGGCTTACTCTCTAGCTGTAGTTATCTATGTGATGTTTTAAAGGAGAGGAAGGTTGATTTCTGTGGTATTTCAGAACATTGGCTGTATAGGCACAATAGGTATATTATGAATGCTATAGACTCAAACTACAAATGTTTAGGGGTTTCAGATAAATCTTTACAGCTTCCAAGTAATAGACGTGTCGGAAAGGGCGGTGTTGCCTTAATGTGGCATATCAAACACGACGAATTTGTTACACCGCTCTCCATCGACGATGATAGAATAGTTGGCGTGCAATTTCAATTCGCCCCAAATGAATTTATGTTTATTTTTCAAATATACCTGCCCTGTCGAAATTATCATCTACAGTGCTACAGGGATTATATTGATAAACTGTATAATTTATGGAGTTGTTACTCTGAAAGCGGCCTCGTATGTTTTATGGGTGACTATAATGCATCTTGTGTAAAATCTGTGCTAGACAATAGAGATATCTATCTTTTACATTTTATGAGAGATTGTAATCTTGTAATCTACGATGACAAATATTCTTCACTATTCGAATGAAAAAATGTATTGTGCTCGCCATATAGAAATCATTGATGATCACTGCTTGAATGTCTAGCGGCACAGACCAGTTATATGTTCTTTCAATTTGAATATCCCGCTATGTAACGGTAATATGCCCGATAATAGCTACCTGCAAAATAGTGTCCATATAAACTGGAAAAGGGTTAAAGAATGCGAAACCATGGCGTACAAGGATCGTATCGATTCTTCCTCTAAGTTAAACGTACTTCAAAATAAAGTCATACGGAGTACCTCTGATATAGACTATATCTATAATGCTCTAGTAGAGTCTCTGTCGAATATCTCGCGTGAATGCTTTACTAAAAAAAAATTTAAGCGTTACCTCAAACCGTACTGGAACCGACATTTGTCTGAACTTCACGGTCGTATTAAGTTACGCCGTCAGGACTGGATATTGAACGGTAGACCTTATTCATATCATTATGATTCTTACATTTCGTACAAACAATCCAAACGCGAGTTTCGATACTGGCACCGATTCTACATGTTTGAAAATATGAATGATGCAGAGCTCTGAAATAAAGTTCGATGGTGTACTTTACCGCGACGCTAGAGCCATTACTGAGCAGTGGCAAAAGTAGTTCACTAATTTGTACTCTCCAAGAAATGACCCAGAATTTGACGATAGTTGGAAATCACATGTAGAACATGAAGTAAATAACGGTGATAATTTTAGATACCGAGATCCAACGTTACCCCCCGTTTGTATTGCGTGACAGTGTGGATAAAGCTTTAAGATAATGTAAACGGGGTAAAAGTTGTGGTCACGACAACATTTACTATGAAAATCTTACACATGGTGGGCCTATTGTGCTCAATGTACTGACAAATCTTTATATAGCTATGTTGTCTTTTGGACATATTCTACCAGATATGAACAAAGCTACCATAGTGACTGTACATAAGGGCGGTAAAAAGAAAAAAAAATATTATTAAGATAACCCAAATAATTAAAGAGCCATTTTCTTGTCATCGTGTGTCATAAAACTCTATGAATGTATTTTACTAGAGAGATGTGAATCTAACATTCTCTCTATGCTAAGTTCGCCTCAAGGGGGCTTTCAAAAACAGCTTGGTTCGTTAATGTCGGCATTTTTACTACGCGAAAGCATTTTATATGGCAAAGAGAATAATAGCAAAGTATTTGTATGCTTCTTGGACGCCCGTCAAGCTTTTGATATTGTTTGGCATGACGGTCTTTTATATAAACTGTTACAAACTGGCATCGATAAACATTCATACTATGCGTTCCAGTCTATGTACGGTTCAATGGAAAGTCGCGTCCGTAACCGTGGCATCCTGTCTGACTGGTTTAGAGTTAGGCAATGTACTAGACAGGGTGGAAAGACCTCTCCTCTTCTATACCTCCTCTATATAAACGGCCTCATACTTGAACTAGAGAGATGCAACTACGGCATGTGCGTATATAACATGAATGTAACGTGTCCAACAGCGGCCGATGACATGCTACTTTTATCATACACAAAATACGGACTGCATAAAATGCTCGATATATATGTGACAAATACTCTAGAAAGTGGCGCTTTCTTTATAACGCAAGTAAATGTTGTGTCATTGTATTTAATGAGAGTAAATCCGATTACAGTCACCATCACAGACAGTGGAAATTAGGTGCATATACTATTTCAGAATCGGAGCAATATGTACACCTAGGCATTACCTGCGATAAAATACATGTGCCAATCTAATAATATTCATGACGCATCGATCAAATTGCGCGGTTCTCTCTTAAGTATCATGAACAATTCTTTAAATCAGCTTGGAATTACCCCAGTGTCCTGGGCTACAATATATAAATCGGTCATGATACAAACAGGATGGTACGGGTGTGAGTTATGGAATAACGTGTCCCCATCAAGCCGTCTTCAATTAGAACGAAGTCATCGGTTTTGTGTGAAACTTGTTCAAAATTTGCCTACTTATGCAAATGTTGACTTTGCTCTTAGTTGTCTTGGTGTACCAAATAACCAGTCAGTGTCCAGCCTTTTTTGAGCAACTATGTGGTGCAATGCAAAGAACCAATCAGTGTGCAGCCTTTTTTAGCAACTATGAGGTACAATGCACAGACCCAGTCACTGTGCAGCCTTTCTTGAGCAACTATCAGGTGCAATGCAAAGAACCAGTCAGTGTGCAGCCTTTTTTGAGCAACTATGAGGTGCAATGCAAAGAACCAGTCACTGTGCAGCCTTTCTTGAGCAATTATGTGGTGCAATGCAAAGAACCAGTCAATGTGCAGTCTTTCTGAAGCAACAATGTAGTGCAATGCAAAGAACCAGTCATTGTACAGCCTTTCTTTAGCAACTATGAGGTGCAATGCAAAGAACCAGTCAGTGTGCAGCCGTTTTTGAGCAACTATGTGGTGCTATGCAAAGAACCAGTCACTGTGCAGCCGTTTTTGAGCAACAATGTGGTGCTATGCAAAGAACCAGTCACTGTGCAGCCTTTCTTGAGCAACTATGTGGTGCAATGCAAAGAACCAGACGGTAAGCAGCCTTTCTTGAGCAATTATGAGGTGCAATGCAAAGAACCAGTCAGTGTGCAGCCTTTCTTGAGCAACTATGTGGTGCAATGCACATAACCAGTCAGTATGCAGCCTTTCTTGAGCAGCCATGTGGTGCAATGCACAGAACCAGTCAGTGTACAGTCATGTGGTGCAATGCACAAAACCAGTCACTGTGCAGCCTTTTTTGAGCAACTATGTGGTGCTATGCAAAGAACCAGTCACTGTGCAGCCTTTCTTGAGCAACTATGTGGTGCAATGCAAAGAACCAGACAGTGTGCAGTCTTTCTGAAGCAGCCATGTGGTGCAATGCACAGATATAGTTAGTGTGCAGCCATGTGGTTCAATTCGAAGAACCAGTAAGTGAGCAGTCATGTGGTGCAATGCACAGACCCAGTTACTGTGCAGCCTTTCTGGAGCAGCCATGTGATGCAATACACTATACCAATCAGTGTGCAGCCTTTCTTGAGCATCCATGTGGTGCAGAGCACAGAACCAGTTACTGTGCAGCCTTTCTGGAGCAGCCATGATCTGCAATGTACAGAACCAGTCAGTGTGTAGCATTTCTGGAGCAGCCATGTGGTGCAATGCACAGAACCAGTCAGTGTGCAGCCTTTCTGGAGCAGCCATGCTCTGCAATGTACAGAACCAGTCAGTGTGTAGCATTTCTGGAGCAGCCATGTTGTGCAATGCACAGAACCAGTCACTGTGCAGCCTTTCTGGAGCAGCCATGTGGTGCAATGCACAGAACCAGTAACTGTGCAGCCGTTTTTGAGCAACTATGTGGTGCTATGCAAAGAACCAGTCACTGTGCAGCCTTTCTTGAGCAATTATGTGATGCAATGCAAAGAACCATACGGTAAGCAGCCTTTCTTGAGCAATTATGAGGTGCAATGCAAAGAACCAGTCAGTGTGCAGCCTTTCTTGAGCAACTATGTGGTGCAATGCACAGAACCAGTCAGTATGCAGCCTTTCTTGAGCAGCCATGTGGTGCAATGCACAGAACCAGTCAGTGTGCAGTCATGTGGTGCAATGCACAGAACCAGTCACTGTGCAGCCTTTCTTGAGCAACTATGTGGTGCAATGCAAAGAACCAGACAGTGTGCAGTCTTTCTGAAGCAGCCATGTGGTGCAATGCACATATATAGTTAGTGTGCAGCCATGTGGTTCAATTCGAAGAACCAGTAAGTGAGCAGTCATGTGGTGCAATGCACAGACCCAGTTACTGTTCAAGCTTTCTGGAGCAGCCATGTGATGCAATACACTATACCAATCAGTGTACAGCCTTTCTCGAGCATCCATGTGGTGCAGAGCACAGAACCAGTTACTGTGCAGCCTTTCTGGAGCAGCCATGATCTGCAATGTACAGAACCAGTCAGTGTGTAGCATTTCTGGAGCAGCCATATGGTGCAATGCACAGAACCAGTCAGTGTGCAGCCTTTCTGTAGCAGCCATGCTCTGCAATGTACAGAACCAGTCAGTGTGTAGCATTTCTGGAGAAGCCATGTGGTGCTATGCACAGAACCAGTCACTGTGCAGCCTTTCTGGAGCAGCCATGTGGTGCAATGCACAGAACCCAGTCACTGTGCAGCCTTTCTGGAGCAGCCATGTGGTGCAATGCACAGAATCAGTCACTGTGCAGCCTTTCTGGAGCAGCCATGCTCTGCAATGTACAGAACCAGTCAGTGTGTAGCATTTCTGGAGCAGCCATGTGGTGCAATGCACAGAACCAGTCAGTGTGTAGCATTTCTTGAGAAGCCATGTTGTGCAACGCACAGAACCAGTCGGTGTGCAGCATTACTTGAGCAGCCATGAAGTGCAATGCACAGAACCAATCAGTGTGCAGCATTTCTTGAGCAGCCATGTGGTACAATGCACAGAACCAGTCAGTGTGCAGCCTTTCTGGAGCAGTCATGTGGTGCAATGCACAGAACCAATCAGTGTGCAGCATTTCTGGAGCAGCCATGTGTTGCAATGCACAGAACCAATCAGTGTGCAGCATTTCTTGAGCAGCCATGTGGTGCAATGCACAGAACCAATCAGTGTGCAGCATTTCTGGAGCAGCCATGTGTTGCAATGCCCAGAACCAGTCAATGTGCAGCCTTTCTTGAGCAGTCATGTGGTGCAATGCACAGAACCAGTCAGTGTGCAGCATTTCTGGAGCAGCCATGTGGTGCAATGCACAGAACCAGTCAGTGTGCAGCCTTTCTGGAGCAGTCATGTTGTACAATGTACAGAACCAGTCACCGGCAGCACTTCTTGAGCAGCCATGTGGTGCAATGCACAGAACCAGTCACCGGCAGCACTTCTTGAGCAGCCATGTGGTGCAATGCACAGAACCAGTCAGTGTGCAGCATTTCTTGAGCAGCCATGTGGTGCAATGTACAAGACTAGCTGTTAAGGAAGCTTAATTTAGGATTCAGTATTGTGGTGTATATGATAATGAACATTCTTAATATATGGCTGATTAATATACTAAGCTGTGACGCAAAGGAAAACTGTAAGAACATGAAACTAAACTACAAATGTATCTACATTCATATGAAAGTAACGTATTCTGCAAATACTATTTATAATTATGACTTTAATTTCCATTTAAACAAAGTACTTACTAGTACTTCAGTTTGCGCTTGTAGGTCTATAACACAGGAGTATCATTGTGTCTTGACACGGGATAGACATATAAACTGACTATTACAAATATAAGTTTATTTTAGCAAATACACATGCTAGTCGTGAGGAGAGTCTAATAACAGTGATAATTATATACATGTATATAAGAAAGTGGAAAAGGTGTTCGGATTCGAGAAATCAATTGATTCCCTTTCCAGGAGGTGGGTTATTAACTATTAAAGAATGGCTTTCTCAAAGGAAGCATCATGTTACGTGTCTGAACTGATGGACCGTCTAGGGTATAGTTACGATCAGATCAAATACAGACAACATATGTTTTCTAAAATCAATAAACGTTTAAAGCGTGAGTGCTCCACATGTGTCACAATAGGTGGTAAAGGAGAAGGAACAGCATTGTTCTTCGAGAGTGACTGGGACCTAATGTATGTATTAAATGAAGTAATATGTGCTGACCATCCAGCACGCTTCAGCCGCCAAACAAATGTAACGTTGTTACAGACCGAGAGACAAGGAACTGTACCCGGATATACTATGTTGAAAATGCTTCAACTGAATGGGCGTTATCACAGAAAAGAAATGATTCTGTCCCTCTTCGATTCCGTGACAGGCTCACATTTCTTGTCAAGTGCATTTTTCATTGGTGAAACACTCAAAACTTTAAGAGAACTACAAACGAAAGACGAATTTAACTTTGAAGGAATAAGTGGGCCGTCTGTACCCTATACGGACCCTTCTGGGCTCGGAGAGTTTGATCGTGTTACAGGCTTCAAATGTTTTTGTCCAGATATTTTAGACCGTTGGATTTCAAGATCTCGATGTCATGGATGGCCTTCACAAGACACCATACATGAAATATCTCTGCTCGATAGCCACGTTGTTCCGGTTGGAAATAAGATATCTGAGAACGCGTACACGGAATGGAGAATTTGTTACACGTTGGCAGAATTGCACTTAATGCAAGATTTAAATGAAACCCAGCTGAAAATTTATGTAATTTTGAAAAACGTATCTAAATCAGTTTTAAAACCAATTTGCAAAGAAATGACTTCTTACATTATGAAAAACGTTGTTCTTTGGATGTGTGAATCAAAAGGCAAAAACATGTTTACACGGGAACTGATACTGGACAGAATATTTGAATGCATTGCGTATCTTTCTAAATGCATCAAAGTCAGCAATCTCCCAAGTTACATGATTCCTGAAAGAAACTTGCTGGCTGGACGACTGGACATGCAACAAAGGCAACAACTGACCAGTCTCTTGTGTGATCTTCTTAATGAAAAGGGGATACTGCTTTTAAGGTGGGACAAGTTTTGTATTGCTATGATAGTGATGTACAAGACGCCCGACATGTTTAGAGAGTTTAGTGAGAAAAGGGATAAGGTAGAGAGTCTTGTGCTGATTGTAAAACGTGTTCAACTTAGCCCAAGGCAAAAACGGCTTGAGAATGATACGATTAAACATATTGAACATTTGATAAAATTTGACGGAAGAAGACTGGTTGAGATGCGAAAAACTGGTGAAGAAATCAAGTATCTGCTTAATCTGAGACTGAAACAATGGCTGTCATGATATGTACAAGTACATGAACACTGTGCTACTAAAGATTTGTGAATTGTTATGTGAGCGCTATAGTTTCAAATATTTAAGCATAGATCTGTCAGCTCAGAGCATTCTTGAACATATTAATCGGAGCCCAAGACCAAAAGATAAAAACGAAAGAGAATTATTTAATGTTTATCACATGCCTGTCTAGTTTATGCTTTCCAAAAATGGCATTGAATTGGCAAGACCTTCGAGAACACTAAGTAAATAAATGCAACAGGAATTTTGGTTTTAGGTATACATGTTTAATATTTTAAACCATTTCAAGCATCTAGTATCTCGAGCATTTGTTGGCTTATTGATGAAATTGAAATTGATATATGTTTTTAGAATAGCTACCTTGTGTACAATTGTATTTTACTCGGGGTATGTAAATATATGCGAATTGCCACTAATAAAAAGAAGAGTTGTTAAAATAGCACACCAAGATATTGCGTACTCACCCGTTTTCATCCTTTTCCGCTCATGTCACTGTTAATGTCATTTATTTAATATAAAAAAAAAAAAAAAAAATTCGTGGATGTAAATTTGTGTAATATTTGTGTGTCACATGCCCTTACTCGATGGATATAAAAATATTCTTTATTTGTATTTATGTAGCAACTGTATATGGTATGTGTATAATAAAATTACTAAATAAAATTTCTGTTTTGTTCTGTTCTGTTCTGTTCTGTTCTGATAATCCGTGGTCTTTTAAACTGAATGTTGGCAATGAATAATTAACTACCTTAATTTTTTTAGATAAACATTTATTGCAAAGATTGAACATTTGTTTATAATTATACAATTATTCTGCTAAAATGGAGCATCATTACGTAATTTGTAAAGTTTCAGAACATTTTAATTGATTTACAAGAAGAAATGGTATACAAATAAAACTATAAAGCATTACGAAACATGTAAGATTGACCACTCAATTCTACAGTTTAGATTGAGATCGGATAAAAAATCTTTTCGATCATGATTTTTGGTCCTGATTTCTGGTCCGTATGGGTAAGTGCTGGGCTTATATTTTATGACCCAGATTAGACAAACATTCGTTTAAGTCAAGGAAAAACACCGAACTTTCCGAAATAAAACCGCCTTTAAAATGAACCACCAAATCACTAAATGTTCGATTCCCGGGGGCTGACCCACTAAAATTACTAACAGTCTTTCGGATGAGACTTAAACCGAGGTCCCATGTATGGGTGTTATACACCTGGCATGTTGAAGAACCAGGGGTGTCTCTGGAATTGGGACGCTTTCTGTATCTTGCACTATCCCCCGAAAACCTAAAATTACTAACCTCTTCTGGGGGCTTTGGTCATATGGGAAACCGGTACCAACGATTAAACCGCAATATACGGTACTAAATATAAGCCAAGTATGAGTCATCGGAAGACGACGTATGTTCTCATAAAAGGACTCGAAGGGTTGATATCCTGTAACTCAGCTCCATGCTTTCGCTTTCAGTGGCAGCATCTCTAACAAGGCTGTCGTGGTTTCTAGACAAAATTTCCGGAACACCTATAATGTCCTGTTTCCATTGCTAGACCTCGAAACCTTCCCTGTGTTTGCCGTTATAAATTCGCCTATGATTTCAGATAGCATCTGTCAGCATTAATAATTGTTCGTAGAGATTACTACGAATTCCCCGTCAAACTCAACTAATACTGAATAACATGTATGCGGAAGAAATCTGAAATATCCGGAATATTAGCCAATCCCTTGATGTGAACGGAAGAAATGTTAGTCCTCAGAGTGGGCGTACTTGTTTCTGTTACTTTCGCATACAGCCTACGTGATGGCACTTAAGTGGAAAAGCGATGAAAGCACGTGCTCCTGTCACGTGCTTTGACTATCTTCATCTTGAAAACCTTTAGGCAACCATTTACCTCAGCCAACGCTTTCTCGAGAATTTTGTTTAAATTTCAATTGAATCACTGTATTGTGTAAAAGCGTCAAACATCTAACACGATAACAGGCCCTGTATCATTTTCAGAATCGGCACGCTAATTAATTCTATAAATATACAAAAGAAATCACTTTTTCATTTCACAAATTACAGCCCGCTACATACCGGTACAAGTTTGATAATACAGAGACCCTAAATCGGAATATTTGGAAGAAATTGTTATAAACTAAGATATATAGAAATCATGTACATGTATATATATTTGTCCTTTCTTCCTTCATCTCTTGTTACTAACTTAAAGTAAATGGATTTCCATGCATTGGTATTGTAGAGATATTTGTGCATTTACGGAATTGCAAAACCTCCAACCATTTGAATAACATGGCGGTACAGGCCAAATTACCTGAACCATTATTATACGGATATGACCGAATAGAGTCTGAACTCACCTACAGTGTTTTTGTTTCTTTGAGTCCGAGACAGGCAGGTGTAACCACAGGTGGCCGGCGCGGGGTTTGGACCCCCAGAGGCCCCTCTACAACCCTGGTACCCCATATACTGATATATTAAAACAAAATAATAAAACACAATTTTTTTTTCACTATATACATATGTTTTATTATTTTGTTTCAATATATCAGTATATGGGGTACCAGGGTTGTAGAGGGGCCTCTGGGGGATGGGGGTCCAAACCCCGCGCCGGCCACCTGTGCACTAACCAATATATCACAAGACTTATTAACCAATCAACCTAGAAAGTACTTCAGGTCAATTTTTGGATAAAGAAAACCATTGTTTAAACGTCTCTGAATATTTCAAAATATCTCGGAATATATTAAAACTATATTCAGATATTTACAAGGTTATTATACAGCTATGTAAACCCAAAATAGCATCACCAATACACAAATTATATATCGTTCTGCCTTCATTTATTCAACCCATACCCATGTTAACTGGAAATAGTTGTGCTAGCTAGGGGCAGAAAAAGGGCCGGAGAAAGATGGCGCCAAACGTGAGGTTTAATATATTATATATGTACAGTAAAGGCTTTTCTTTGCAAACGGCAAAACTATTGCTTGTCCATACAGGCTCCGTCAAAAATAAAACTTGTTCCATGCTCTACTCAGTTTCGTGCTGAAACTTTGAATCAACATACAGTACAACTTGTGTGAAGAGACTGCCTTTGGGAAGTTGAAAGTATTTACTTAATAAAACAGTCTCTTAATGTAACATACTAGCGTCTCGGTTTCAAACATGATTGTTTCTCAATACACGGGTCTCTCGAACAAGTTGGGACTGTTATATTGAAACTTTTGAGAAATTCTTTATAAAACACGTTTAAAGCTGCTCGCTCTCAGATTTTATTTAGAAAAAAAACAAAGTTCTTATCAAACTGTATGAGAATCACGTATTTTAGAATATATAATCATATAAATACATTCCAGTATAAATACCTGTAAAATACATCTGTAGATTTGAAATGATACACTACCAAATAACAAAGTGTTGCAAACGCTTTTGAAATTCCAATGTGAACGTATAGTGTAGTGGTGCCTAAAACCAGCATTTTCAATCAATTTTTTAAAATTCCTACCTAAATTTTTACCCTTATTAACGATTCTAGCCTTTAGTTTTATATTTACTTATCAATGTCATTTTTGAAAAAAAAAAAAAAATCAACAGCAACTGAGCAAGCAGCTTTAAAATGAGTTTTGTTCTTTTTTTTTTCTTCATATGTTCAAAGCTAGAGGTAAAAAATATTTCATGCCTAAACCAAGTTGAGCATGAAGAAAGTTTCGACATTTCGATGAAGATGTGTCGATGAGTTGTCTGTCGATGTATTGTCGTATACCGTTATCATGTTTGAAGTCAGTCTTACTGTAAATAAAAGAGGGGAAATACAGATTTTTCAATGTGAACAAGCAATTGAGCTGATGTTGTAGAATTTAATCAGGCCTTTCGAGCTGTTCTATGAACAAACCTAATACAGACCGTAATTTTTTGAAAAGTACTTATACAAGAACACAGTTGTTTCTTATGTATTTATTACAACTGTACACATATTCCGGGAATCACAAACAACTGTACACACATATATTCCAGAAATCACAAACAACTGTACACACATATGTTCCAGAAATCACAAACAACTGTACACATATATTCCAGGAAATCACCAACAACTGTACACACATTCCAGGAATCACAAACAAATGTGCACAGATCTTCCAAAAATCACAATTACACATGAAATCCTAACAACTTAACATGCAAATTACTTAACATAACTTTTAAATCAACTCTCTCCTCCATCCCTACCTTTATTCAGCCTTGGTACATGTATATAACACTATCATAGTATAGGCTGCAGATTTTTACTGACATTCTCTTTATTTCCCGCAAAAAAATAATTTTAAGGTACATGTTTTTCAAAAATATACATGGGTTAAAGCGACTGCACTCCAGATGGACAAGTAACGCTAAAAAAAGAAAATTTTCAATTTCAAGAAAACAATTGTCATTACTGTATCAGGGGCATTGTATTATGATAACGTGACAAGTTTTCTAACAAAAGAAACAATTAAAATGTGTTGTTTTGCTTACTTTTATTGTAGAATATATCACCCCGTGACTAACGGGGTGGGCTCTTTGGTATATCAATATTTTTAACTCGCATCGAATCAGCTGACTCCGTAGTGTAGTAGGTTAAGCCGCTGTAAATTTTTTGTAAGCGCAAAGATCCGAGTTCAAAACCTGGCTCGGGTAAATATTTTTTTTCTACCTTTATTTTTAGCTCTTACACAAAGAAAATAATCTTGATGCTGACAAATTGAATATATATTGATTTTACCAAAAAAATAAAATTTACTAAGAATTTGGAGTGCAGTCGCTTTAAACTATTTACTGTTTATCAATGACAAATAAAATACAGAAGTTGATGCAACCGTAAAATGTCTGTACCTTAACAAGTTTCTCAATAAACTATTTACAGAATAAAATTTCATTCATCATAAACACCTTTAAATATACCGAGTACCAATTTAACATTCTGGACATTGCATACAAACTAGTAAGCCCATGAGTATGTCCTACACTGCTGTCAAAAAAAACCTCAAAACAACCAAGAAGGGTCTTAACGGACCCGTGTCCCACTGGTTGAGTTTGCCCTTTTTCAAGTTCAAGAGGTGAAACAGTAGTATTCTCTTTGTTCAGTTCAGCAGAATTTAAATACATCATGTCCTTAAAGCAGCTATCCCAAACTTCTGTCCTAGGTAAGAAACATTGAACAATATGTCATGGCATCAAATTCAAGTTTGGTAATTAAGTTCTCTGTCGGTACATGTGCTATGAGCTTTTTCAGCCACACAGCAAGTCGTGCAATATTAAGATGATAAACTAGTTACATAAAAGCAAATGTACACGTGAATAATTAAAGGTGACATACACAATAATATTTAATAAACTTGTCAATCATATAAATCTACACAACATCAACTACCTACTGATAGTATATAACAATTGTTCTATTTTCGCCTTCGAAAACGTGCTGTAATGCCTCTGGTACTACACCCCCTTCACTTGACTGAGCAATCTCGATGAGATCGGAGACTATGGAGGAGTCCGATATAGCCACTTGTGAACCTTCAACGACAGGTATGTATTCTGATTCCACCGCTTCCACTTGATCTCCAAGGTACAGAGGGGTAGCGTCTGCTTGCTCTTCTAGTTTTACTTCTCTTCTCCTCTGTTCAGACACTGAATTAACAAAAACAAACATTTCAATATTTTCACAAACAGATTCTAACACTCTTTATACAGTTAAAGTTTTGACAAACTTCGTGCTCAATGACTTATTCAAACAAATGGCTGCATTTCTTATAGAAACACAGAAGGAACACTATGTATTTTATTTAGTACACATTTTTCAAAAGACCACATAAAGTAAATGATGTAAATATGTGACAAATGTAAGCAAGCATGTCCAATCACATTTCATCTCGCAGATAAGTCACCAGATTAGTGTCTACCTAGGACAAGTTTTATTGACAAGTTACTTCCCTTTGATATACATCCACCATTTGTACCATGAAATGGGATACATGTTGCCTCAACAGCTCCTTATCTACACAATCATAAGGCTAAGTGAGCTTGCATTCTTGTTTTTAATTTTTATTTTTGGTCATAGATCTAAGAATAACTTGACTTGTAGAACTGCCTCAAAAAATAACACTGAAGCAGAATAATATAATTTTAACAATCTGTCTATTATACATACTTCCAACAGGTTTTCCAGGCGGCATCTTGTCTACACTATTGTGTTTTGTTTTTAGATGATATCTAAGTGCTACACGTTGAATGTAAGCCCTGTCACACAGAGGGCACTTGTTCGGCTTCTCACCTGGAATAGAATTCGCAAGGATATCAGAAACACAAATTAAACTATTTTTAATTACTTTTACTTAAATACAGCAGCTGATAATGTTTAATAAATGTCACTTTTAAACAAAAGGGCAGCCTTGCAGCACATTAAGTTAAACTTATTGTCAATAATATTACAACTTCTATTATAACCTTTTATGTTAAACATTTGAACTGTGTCATTAGAAAATGAGCCCAAATATCAAGGTAATTATCATTGAAAGAACATGGAAAAATATCTTTTGTTCATCATGGTCTTATTTTGAAAAGACTGTTTCAGGCAGATATTTTGTATGTCACAAATGTCAGAACTTTCATAAAAAATATCATATAATGACAACCATTTTAAGAAAGCCTATTGAAATTTGGAAGTTAAGAGCTTGTTACAAAAATTCTAGACTTTAAACCCACAAAAGGTTCTAATTTGCTGTTAAAACATACCATTTCATTTGAATGGATGTAAACATTTGACCAAAGAAAAAAATGTTAACATCCATTCAGGGCCATTCATGTCAGAGACCATGAAAACAAACTGCAGGGAAGCTTTTCACTGAGTTTAGCAACGTTCAACGGTGTTGTTCATAAACATATGTTAGAAACAAATTCTCAAACGACAGAGATCAAACGACCCTGAAATGTAATAACATTGTATATGTACTTCATATTCATGTGTCATTCATGAGTACCAAAGGGAAATTATAAAATGACAAATCTTACCAGTGTGTATGCAATAGTGTTTCTTAAATGTTGCTCTGTCATTGAGAATCCTGTTACAGCCTGGCCATTTACACTGCAGTCTTCCTGCCCTTCTGTGTACAGACCTCTCATGGCTGGTCATTGCTTTGCTCGACTTGAAACGTCTCTCACATTTCGGGCATTGAAAACAGTACACAGAGGCGTCTAAAAATTTCAAAGCATACTTATATGTTTGGTTACTACATAAAACACTGTGCATAGTAAACAATATTTTTCACTTCTAGACCAGTGAAATCAATATTTTACTACTGCACTTGAAAATGGCCTTTGCAGCTAGGGTACATGTAGATCATGATCATTCAACACATCAGCGCAATCTTATAATCTGATTTCAAATATTTACTATCCAGTTTACTTTAGTTGGCGCCCCTCCCTACAAACAAGAGATGTTTGTAAAACATGTATGCACCCCCTGACTGCAACAAATAAGCCAATACTGCAATACTGCTAACCTAAAAATCGATAGGGGTTATCTATTGGTCATGACCAACCTATCACTTGGCCATGCATTGTCTAGATATGGTTTAGACAATTTTCTTTTTCTGTTGAAGGTAACCGTAACCTTTTAACCCGTTGGACGACACTAAGCCTAATCGTTCGCTATGTATTGATCAGACAAGTGTTAAAGGTCTCTGTGACCTTGACCTTGAGATGGAAGAGATCTAACTTGTGGAAGAAGACATCACATGGCGAGAAAATGTGCAGTCTACAACCATCTATGCTACTTAACGGCTTACACATTTCTTCTCCTATGAAAGAATTAGTCCTTAACTTTGACATTCCTCCCTATACCTTGAAATTCCTCCTGAAATTTAAGTGAGCTCTATTTACTCAAGTAATTGCAGGCATTTGAGACCAACAGTGTAATACTGTCACAGTCCCATGTTGAACACCATTGGAACTGGGTCAGAAAAATGTGTAGCCTGTCTGGGACTCATCCTTGGGCCTCTGGCACACATGACAAAAGCTCTTCTCACTAAGCTACCAGCAAACTTACACATTTTCTCCCCCATTTAACAATTTAATCTCTAACCTTGACAAAAATACTGAAGAAACAGAATACCTTCATGCTGTGACATGTGCCTTTTCAGGTCAAAACTGGTCCTGAAGCTTGTCTGACAAGTCGTGCACACATACGGCCTCTGGTCGGTATGAACCAATCGTTTGTGCTTCTCCTTGGCTGCTATACCTTTAAACATCTTTTTGCATATCTCGCACTCAGTGTCCTTCTCCATATGCACATACTTCCTATGCTCGTACAGAAATCCTTAAAAATGAAATCACAGACTATTCAAAAGTTCTTGGTAGCAGCATAAAAAAAAATAAAAAAGGATTTCTCCCATCAGGATAGTGCTTACAAATGGTTAGCTGAGTGCATAACCAGTTGAAACTGCAGCAAAGAAGGGTTTACAAGTGTTTTGCTTTCAATCCTCAAAATGACAATGGTTTTCTAGTTCAGAATCGAATCCTGGCTTTGGAAATGAGTTTTGAGTTTATCATGTCACTACAGAAGCTATTAATGCAATAAGGCAGCCATAAAAAGTGACCCTCAATAGTTAACAGTCAATTTTGTTATGAATTTTACATATAAACCTTGGTCTGGTGTGATGTGGAGTTACCACTTATATAAAGGTTATTTGTGTAATCTGTTTGGAGTTTGGGCAAGTGGTCTAAGCCATTCTTACTATAACTGTATTACTAGGTGATGGCATGATACAATACAAGTTTTAATCCCCGCTTCAGCCTTGTTATAGCTTTTTTGCTTATTGATTATCATGTACCATGGCACTGAAGTAGTTGTCAGACACCTAACCAGTACATCAGAGGTATGAATCCTTCCTGCAGAATTCAATCATGACTTTCAAAATCTCTTTTTTTTTAGGGCTAGTACTGCTGGAACTCGGGAAGCAGTCATGGGAGGTAGGCTCATATCAAGTAGCATATATAGAATGAAAGAATTTAAGTCTACAATAGATGCGAAGCAAACAAGTTTTAACTAATCAAGACGCTCAATAAACAAGACAGTAAAACTGTAGTCCCTTACTTTTGCATGTATATACTTTTCCACATATATCACATGGAAACTCTTGATCAGAGTGGGCTGAACGTATGTGTTTCTGCAAAGAAAAACATAGATATATACATTAAAAACAGAGTACATTAGACCAACACAAATCCTTTATGCATTGTCTAATATTATAATAATAAGTATTAAGGTAGATAATTGGAAAGTCATAGGACTCATTCAGTTAGGCCAAATATGTATATATATGTGTTTCTGGTGTCAGTTGGCAGGTTTTTTTTAAATATATTATTTATTTTGCTTTTTTTTGCTCTAAACATTTAAAAATTTGTCTTTTTGATCATTTTCTTACAAAAAAAGTCTGAAGTCAGCAGTAAAAGCAGTCGGGGGACCGGAAACATACATTTTTTTGGCCTGAAACTGAAGTCCAGCGAGTAACCTATATTGACCAGGTTCTGACCTTGACATGATATCAGTTTTGTTAGCTTCTTTACCTCAACAAGAATATCAAAGATATCTAGGAAAAGCAAGATTATGACTGGAAGTTATCAACCAGTCAAAGGGCCATAACAAAATCATTAGGTAACAGCATGCTGATTATATTCTGAGGATTGGCATGTTTCTCAATTTTTTGCGGCCATAGAAAAAAAAAAAGAGCTGTCAGTAGGACAGCATGCTCGACTTTTTTAGTGCTTGCCAATAAAACAAAACTTTGACAGTTAAGGGCACACAAGACTTTAACCAGGAATTTCCAAGTACAAATCAAGAAAATTTTTCACAGAGTTATCTTCTTTTGCTTACAGATAGGTCTTACAATGGTACATAAGTGCTCCAACTTTCAAAGTAATATCTCAAATGGTTAAGTTAACAAGTGAACAAGAATGAAAATTTTAACTGAGTTTCTAAGTCAAAAAGGGCCATAATTTAAATAAAATCCTTGACAGAATTACCTTCTCCTGCCCATGTTTGGGAATCATGATGGTAAACAAGTATTCCAACTTTCAAATTAATATCTCAAACAGTTCAGTCAAAAAGTGGACTGGTACGAAAAACTTAACCAAGATTCAAAGTCAATAAAAGGCCTTAATTTTTAAAACAAATCCCTGACAGAGTTACCTTCTCTTGCTACAGATGGGGGGTAATGATGTGAAATAGCATTAATAGTTTCAAAGCAATATCTCAAAGGGTTAAGACAATAAGTGGATTTTACCCATATTCAATGTATTTTCTAAGTCAAAAAGGGCATAATTCTGTCAAAAACCATGACAGAGTTATGTCCTCTTGTCTGTTGATGAAGGTCGTGATGGTAAACAAGTATGGTTAGTTTCAAAGCAATACCTCCAATGGTTTTGAAATAAAGTGAGGTGGTACGAAAAACTTAACCAAGCTCAATACACTTTCTAAGTAAAAAAAGGGCCATAATTCTGTCAAAAACATTGACAGAGTTATGTACATGTACTCTTGTCTGTAGATGGAGGTTATGATGGTAAACAAGTATGGTAAGTTTCAAAGCCATACCTCTAATACTTTTGAAATAAAGTGGGGTGGTAAAAAACTTAACCAAGGTGTGACGCCAACGCCGACGCCGACGCCAGGGCGAGTAGGACAGCTCCCCTTTTCATAGAAAAGTCGAGCTAATGAGTAAAAAGGTACATTTTAGTATATATAGAAAATTAAAAAGACCTGGGTAGGCTTTCTGTGATTTTGCTGAAAACAGTCAAAAGTTTATGTTTATATCTCTGCAGTCTTGCAGAAATGATACATAATTCTTGTCAAAGTTTGAATTAATTTACATGCTTTAGCCAATTATTAGATACAATATGAAAATACTTGGTGAAATATCCATCAGGGGCATAGTATTGGACTTTTAAGATTCCCATGGGGTGTGCTTGAATTACAGCTACTTCTTGATGAGGAACGACACAATGTTGCTATATATATTCTAGATTTACATGAAGGAATAATTAAAGGCCTATAACTCTATAAGAAGTAATCGGACAAACTATGCACCTCCTTTTGAAAGAAAAGTTTCTAAATAAAGTTTTGTTGAACCCGGACATATAGTTGCTGAGCAACAGTGCAGACAATTAAGGGTTTAATAATATTATGGATCTTTCCTGTTGGTAATTACAACTTTCCATGACTATTCATTGAATTTTATGGTGGGTGGTGGCAAAAAATGTCTTTTTGCAGATTTGCTTTTTAAAATACACATAAATTTTTTAACACCTTTTTATTATTTCTAAAAGATATCCCTAATTTTATTAGCAATCGACAAAAGTATAAATCGAGGGTTGACAAGTATTGCAGACAACCCTTGGTATACACTTACCGCAAGGTATTCCTGCTGGATGTGTTTGTCACATTTTGGACATTTCACCTTCTGCTTTTCTCCTTTCATTCTTTTAATTGGCTGGGCAGAATCACACAGGGCGACAATATCTGGCTCCTTTGCATACCTTGTTAACACAGACTTCTTCTTCTTCCCTTGATGGACATATCTCTTGTGATCAGACAGATACCCTAAAACACAGAATGGATTTGTATTGATTCCAGTAAAAGGCAGTCTGGTAGATGTAGGAGGGATGCCAGTTCACTTGATTATCAATTTTATGAACATGCAGTGCTAAAATGTTGAAAACCTTTTCTCCCTTTTTACTACATGTTACGTGACCTCAAATTTTACCAAAGATGACCCAATTTGCAGGGTTTGTATCCAAAACCACATTTCCATCATCCTAACAACACATTTCATGAAAATCTGATCATTTAAATAGCTGCTACATTTTTCCCAAAGGACCTAATTCTTAACCATAGCTGCATTTTATAAGTTAAGCTTCAAAGTTGGATTTACCAATTGAGTAATGGCGGTTAAAAGTCCAAGATGCAGTTTGGATTTAATTACAAGTAGCTCTTATTATACCAAGACAAGGAAGATGTCTTCCCTGCAGAATTGACAGTTATTTGTAACAAAACATTCCTAACATTGCCTTTTAAATTGAAAGTACATACAATGCACAATTTAGTGAATGTATTATACATATAGCGCATATTTTTTTCAATGATATTGCAAAAATCAGAAATGCTTTCTGACAACGCATTTTAGTGGGGAAGCTGCAAAAGTATGAAAGCTTCGAAAGTATGAAAGAAATGTATACAATTTTATGTACATGTACTCTATATGTAAATTGCTTACTCTAGATAATTAATATGAGTGCTCCTGGGACTTTTAATACTTCTGGAAACGTCTGAGCAAAAATACTGTTTAGATACATAATGATTACCATAACTGTGGGTGTATATAAATCACACGCATGTACAAATGCATTACAAAATTTCAGCAATGTTGGGGCAAAACAGTGTCATCTGCTGCCGTCACTAAAAGTTGAGGTAAAATAATTAAATGAAATTACAAATCTGTCATATGTAATCCAGTAAATCGTGGTAGGTTTATAACACTGTATTCTCTACACACATGGGCAAAAATATCTTGTTTCACTTACCATTGTACTGGAAGACTTTATCACACTGGTCGCAGGGATACTTCTTGTTTGAATGTAACTTCCGGTAATGTTTCTGCAAATAGTTTTCGGTTAAAAAAACAAGTGATAAATGTAAGAATATAATTCTAACCCTTACCTGCTTAATTTTAAAATGGACTTGCCCATTTTTCAATTTGGGCAGTACCATTAATTGTTCAAAGAGGTGTTAAGAGAAAATTTAATGGCTGAATAGTGAATAGCTTGCTCATCTCTGCAGACTGATCATGATGTACACTGGTCACAAAGCAATATATAAATTTACGCCAGCAGGGTAAGGATTTATCCCACTTCTATTATGAAATCCTTGTAACGCAAGTTCAGCTAGATGTATAACTTTGCAAACCTGCTAGAAAGTACAGTGAATGCATGTAATCTGATTCTTTACAAAAAGGCAATTTTGCAAAACTTGGATTTGTCGATTTCATCTTTTAATAGAAAATTGTAATGCCTGACATTTTTTTATCAGGCCTATATATCTGCAGATCATCCACTCAAAAAATCCATCAAAATTAGTGCCGTTTTATAAATTAAGAGGTGCTAAATTATTATTTTTACAATGATGACTCAAGCACGGTTTGAACCTGTAACTTTCGAAGTTTGTGGCTGTCATCACTACCATGACTACACAATCACTTGCCTTTACTAGCTAAGGAAAAAGTCAGGCAAGTCTGACCTAAAAAAATTCATAATAAATTAAGTGTATACAAGTATCTTACCACCAGATAGTGCCGCAGCAGGACTTTGTCACAAATTGGACAAGCCACCCTGGTGTTTCCTCCTTCTTCGTCACCAACAATCTTTGCCTGGTCTATGATAGCCCTGGATTCCACGCTGTAATTTCTGCCCTGTTTGGTGTTCTCTCCCTTTTCTCCCCTACTCTTCTTTACTCCCTCATGAAAAAAATCTTACATGGTCTTTAAGGTAACCTGTAAAGATACGTGTTACATTCAATCAGCAAAGTAAATATTTTTCTATGCGGTCAATATTTTTTTTTATTACAACAGCAAAGGGGGGCAGTTCATATTGAAAACACCATCCCGTGGAAGGCCCAGTACTAGACTCCCATCCCCTGTAAAAAGAAACAACATGCCGACATTTTCACATTAAGTGACAAATTGCTAGCACGCCTTGAACCTATGACTCTCGTTTATTGATTCCAAATCAGCAATCTCAACTGTCTACAATCTTTAGCTACATGCAGCTCAGAAATAGTTACCAGTCATTTGTTTAATATGCTTTAATATTCAACATTTTGATCCAGGCACCAGAACTATATTATGACAAATGACAACTCTCATTGAAGTTTTTCATGTGAAACAATTTTTATTCATTTTATTCCCACATTGTTCCACACTTTCAGTACCAGGTTCAGTAAAGACGCCTTTCTGACACCCATATACAGCCGAGTGGATTATGGCAGGTCACAACATCAGGCTTCTAGCCTATGGACACACTGCAATTAGCCCTAATACCCTATAGATCATTCTTTATTATCGACTACCGGGGTATATTGAAAAATAATGCACCTTTACGGTACAAAATTATACATGCATCAGCTATATAACCCTTGTACTGACCTTTGTTTGCAAATATTTTCCCGCACTTATCGCAAGGAAACTCTTCATCTGAGTGAGTCTTCTTGAAATGTTGCTGAAAAGCAAAAGACTAGCTGTAAAGGGTTTTGTAATACTATCAACAAAAAAGAAATGAAACTGTATGTATAAATATTTAATATATATTTATGAAAAAACAAGAGCTGTCCCTCACAAGTGACAAATGCCCCCGAAAGAGGTGCCTCACAGTCCATTTCATGAAAATCTGATCATTTAAATAGCTGCTACATTTTTCCCAAAGGACCTAATTTTTAACCATAGTTGCCTTTTATAAGTTAAGCTTCAAAGTTGGATTTACCAATTGAGTAATGGCGGTTAAAAGTCCAAGATGCAGTTTGGATTTAATTACAGGTAGCTCTTATTATACCAAGACAAGGAAGATGTCTTCCCTGCAGAATTGACAGTTATTTGTAACAAAACATTCCTAACATTGCCTTTTAAATTGAAAGTACATACAATGTACAATTTAGTGAATGTATTATACATATAGCGCATATTTTTTTCAATGATACTGCAAAAATCAGAAATGCTTTCTGACAACGCATTTTAGTGGGGAAGCTGCAAAAGTATGAAAGCTTCGAAAGTATGAAAGAAATGTATACAATTTTATGTACATGTACTCTATATGTAAATTGCTTACTCTAGATAATATGAGTGCTCCTGGGACTTTTAATACTTTTGGAAACGTCTGAGCAAAAATACTGTTTAGATACATAATGATTACCATAATTGTGGGTGTATATAAATCACACGCATGTACAAATGCATTACAAAATTTCAGCAATGTTGGGGCAAAACAGTGTCATCTGCTGTCGTCACTAAAAGTTGAGGTAAAATAATTAAATGAAATTCCAAATCTGTCATATGTAATCCAATAAATTGTGGTAGGTTTAGTACCACTGTATTCTCTACACACATGGGCAAATATATCTTATTTCACTTACCATTGTATTGGAAGACTTTGTCACACTGGTCGCAGGGGTACTTCTTGTTTGAATGTAACTTCCGGTAATGTTTCTGCAAATAGTTTTCGGTTAAAAAACAAGTGATAAATGTAAGAATATAATTCTAACCCTTACCTGCTTAATTTCTATAATGGACTTGCCCATTTCTCAATTTGGGCAGTACCATTAACTGTTCAAAGGGGTGTTAAGAGAAAATTTAATGACTGAATAGTGAATAGCTTGCTCATCTCTGCAGACTGATCATGATCTACACCTGTCACAAAAGCAATATATCAATTTACACCAGCAGGGTAAGGATTTATCCCACTTCTATTATGAAATCCTTGTAACGCAAGTTCAGCTAGACGTATAACTTTGCAAACCTGCTGGAAAGTACAGTGAATGCATGTAATCTGATTCTTTACAAAAAGGCAATTTTGCAAAACTTGGATTTGTCGATTTCATCTTTTAATAGAAAATTGTAATGCCTGACATTTTTTTTATCAGGCCTATATATCTGCAGATCATCCACTCAAAAAATCCATCAAAATTAGTGCCGTTTTATAAATTAAGAGGTGCTAAATTATTATTTTTACAATGATGACTCAAGCAAGGTTTGAACCTGTAACTTTCGAGTTTGTGGCTGTCATCACTACCATGACTACACAATCACTTGCCTTTACTAGCTAAGGAAAAAGGTCAGGCAAGTCTGACCTAAAAAAAATACATAATAAATTAAGTGTATACAAGTATCTTACCACCAGATAGTGCCGCAGCAGGACTTTGTCACAAATTGGACAAGCCACCCTGGTGTTTCCTCCTTCTTCGTCACCAACAATCTTTGCCTGGTCTATGATAGCCCTGGATTCCACGCTGTAATTTCTGCCCTGTTTGGTGTTCTCTCCCTTTTCTCCCCTACTCTTCTTTACTCCCTCATGAAAAAATCTTACATGGTCTTTAAGGTAACCTGTAAAGATACGTGTTACATTCAATCAGCAAAGTAAATATTTTTCTATGCGGTCAGTATTTTTTTTTATTACAACAGCAAAGGGGGCAGTTCAAATTGAAAACACCATCCCGTGGAAGGCCCAGTACTAGACTCCCATCCCCTGTAAAAGGAAACAACATGCCGACATTTTCACATTAAGTGACAAATTGCTAGCACGCCTTGAACCTATGACTCTCGTTTATTGATTCCAAATCAACAATCTCAACTGTCTACAATCTTTAGCTACATGCAGCTCGGAAATAGTTACCAGTCATTTGTTTAATATGCTTTAATATTCAACATTTTGATCCAGACACCAGAACTATATTATGACAAATGACAACTCTCATTGAAGTTTTTCATGTGAAACAATTTTTATTCATTTTTTTCCCACATTGTTCCACACTTTCAGTACCAGGTTCAGTAAAAACGCCTTTCTGACACCCATATACGGCCCAGTGGATTATGGCACGTCACAACATCAGGCTTCTAGCCTATGGACACACTGCAATTAGCCCTAATACCCTATAGATCATTCTTTATTATCGATTACCGGGGTATATTGAAAAATAATGCACCTTTACGGTACAAAATTATACATGAATCAGCTATATAACCCTTGTACTGACCTTTGTTTGCAAATATTTTCCCGCACTTATCGCAAGGAAACTCTTCATCTGAGTGAGTCTTCTTGAAATGTTGCTGAAAAGCAAAAGACTAGCTGTATAGGGTTTTGTAATACTATCAACAATAAAGAAATGAAACTGTATGTATAAATATTTAATATATATTTATGAAAAAACAAGAGCTGTCCCTCACAAGTGACAAATGCCCCCGAAAGAGGTGCCTCACAGTCTGTGTCCTCTCCATGTGCTCAATAAATGTGCTATGTAATTTTAAAATCCTTCCATGCATGACAGAGTAACCATGCATACAGTTTTCCATTACTTTAAACACTAAGTGTGACCTTGACCTTTGAGGTAGGGATGTGGGTCTTGGACGCGACACGTCGTCTTGATGTGCTAGACATGTGTGCCAAGTTATTTTAAAATCCTTCAATGCATGACAGAGTTACAGTCCGGACACCAATTGTAAGTGGGGACTCACAGACGGACGGACAGACGGTGCGATTTTAATATGCCTCCCTTCGGGGGCATATAAATTTAAAATAAGATAAAAAATAAATAAAATCAATACAATCTGAAATGAGATCAACACTGCCAGAGATGACTGGGAGATGACTTGGATAAACAAAACTTGAAGCAGGCCTAAATTTTCAGAGTATTTATGGTTATATATTTTTATTTTAAAACTAACAACAGAAAAAATATGATCTTACATGGAGGTAGCTCTTTAACACCTCTTTGTTGCATACTGGACAATTGGCTCTAGCGTTTCCCATTTCATCTTCTCCGACAAGTTCTGCTTTCGCAATAAGCTTCTTGACTTCACTGGCTGGAACTGGAATACTATCTCTCCGTCTCGCCCTCAAATCTTCAGATTTTTCATATGCATCAAAGAGAGCATCTTCCTGAGATTTTGGTGTTTTCTTTTTTGACGCCGACATCTGACTCTTTTGTCTAGTCTTCATTTTTGAGCTTTCTGATCCAGAACCGCTGTTACTAAGTTCTCCCTTGTCCATTTCCAAATCGGACATATCCTCATCAGCTTCAGATTCAGTAGCTGTGATATCATCATTACCGCCTGCTTTCTTTTGCCTGTCTACTCCTGTCTTTTTTTCGTTAATATTGATATCATACGTGTGTGAATGACTTCCATAGTTAACAGTGATTTTCTGGATACCAATGCCATTTTCCCCTTTTTCTTCTCCTTCACTGGCAATTCTTTTACTCTTCCTTGTGTCTGTCGTGATTTCCTCAGATAAAGAAACTGAGCTTGCTTCATCACATACTTCTGTTTCTTCATCTTGCATTTCATCGTACTCCATATCATCATCTCCGTCGTCTTCAATCCCATCAACCGGTTCAGTTTTAACAATCTCTCCATCTTCTGGCATTGCCATGGCACCAGTGTAAATGGTTCCAACACACCTTCTACCTTTTGGAATACCCTTTCTATTTTCTATATCAATGATGTACAACCCTCCGTCGAATTTTTGGCAGAAATGGTCATGCAGAAGACACAATGTGGCAAACTGCTGCGAACAGACACCACAGGAATAGTGCCTTGCTGAGGTGTCATATATGTCTCTTGTGATATCCACCTCATCATCTTCTGCCTGACAGGAATGAAAGTATTCCGAGGTCACCATGTCACTATGCATCTCAAAATGTTGGCAGAATTCATTAATTCTGTTAAATCTATACCCACATATGCCACAAACGAATGGGTACAAGCAATTTTCCTCTTCACGTTCTTGCTTGAACACAATAAAATCTTCACCATTTTCATCCATTTTTGAAAGCACCTGTTGAAATATTAGCAATATTAAACAAGATATCATTGTAAATGATGAAAAAGCTGACATTTCAGGTAACAAAGGGAGATGATTAAAAAAATGGGCAAGGTAGAGTTGTAGTTCTTGGCAATTGCTCTTTCTGTAAATGCAACCTATAATACTAATTTGTGAAATATCAAGTCAATGAAGTAATGCTCTCTATAAGCATCATTTCTGATGCTTACAATGGTGTCAGACTCTGAGATTTTCTTTGTCTCTGTGAATCTGAAAAACTGACCTAATTATTTTATTATGATGGTGAACCATTGCAAATTTCAGCCGTTTAGTTTATTTTTTGAAAGAGATCTGTTCTTGAACCGGCAAATTGTCAAAGCTGTGAGGTGTCAACAGCGATGTGCATTAGTATTTACCTGGCACTACTAAATGTATTCCATTTCTAATCAGAAATTATATTTTTGTGCTCAACAATAAAAAGCGAAGATACAGTTCTTTTGATAAACTAAAATTAACACAATTACTAAATCAAATACACAATCATTAAATGGATATTATACTACATTCACTGGAAATAACAACTTCTATTGACTAGAAAATTATGACTAGGCAGTTCTACATTGTGACTAGTAATACATATGTAAGTGCCAAAACAATTGTTCAAATACCATTAGTTAGTACTAATAGCACCTATTCATAACGATTAACATGTGATGTCAAATTACTGGTACCATTAGAATTTTTTATACTGGCATTGCAATGACGGCATACTGCTACACCTTCAACAATTTCTTTTGTTTCTTTTTTACATTTAACCCAAAAATGAGTCCATATATTGCTTTTTGCCTTCTTGTTTGGAACTGTGTCGAAGTCCGCCATTTTAGTTTGTTTCCGAGAACAGCGTCCCGTTGTCAAGCACGAGAATCGATTTTCAAAGCGTCTGGAGGGACCCTGACCTATCATCAATTTACTTGATTAAACACCGTTTACTCAGTTAAATCGTAGAACATTATTCTTTAATAATTTTATCCGAACACGCCGTCAAACATGGAAGACGAAACTTGATGCAACAAAAACGTAAATATTTGAAGAAAAAACCCCTGGTGCAGGGGATATCGTATCGCGATACGGTATTTTTTGTTGTGTATTGCAATATACTGGTATACCGGTTTATCGTGACACCCCTAATGCACACTAACATTTTCAGCAAGTTTGGTGAAGATCGAATAAAAACTATTCAATGTAGAAAGCAGACAAGGCT
>JAFMSR010000013.1:29559213-29703168 GCA_022818135.1 Saxidomus purpurata
CAGACTGGAAATGGAAGGACCAGGATGGTAACACAACTGGTGTTGTCACTGGAGCATCTGTCCCAGGATGGGTTACCGTAAGGTGGGGTAACGGGTTCGAGAACTCGTACAGATACGTGGCTGGAGGAGCACATGATGTAGAGCCAGTAAATTTGGGATATACTCCAGGTGCCCCATCCGGAACAGCTTCTAGTGGTAAGTTATTATGTTTAATACGTTTCAAAAGAGCTCATTTTGTTCGTTCATAAAATTGACCAAAACATTCTGTATTTGCCATGATCAAAACAGTTTTACAAGCAGTTAAGCAATGTTTAATTTTAGGTTGGTCCTCATATGGAATACAGAATATCTGGTCACAGTTTTGACCAGTAGTTAATGTACACAAAAGAACATTTGTTTGACAATGCAATTAAACCAGTGTATTATTCACAAAATAATGGGCTGAGCAATAATCACTCAAAATTGTACAAAGTGGCGACTCTTTAATTGAAACTGTAGTTGCATTATTGTGTGCCCTGTGTAAATCTTGTTGACCTTTGAAAAAAGAAATCTTCAAACAACAAATGCAGAAGTAACCCTTTTGCATATATTGCAATATTTCAATATTGATATGTCAAAAACTCAGCTTCTTATGTCTTGTAGATATAAAATATAAAAACATGTATATTTAATACGTGTATCTTAAGTGTCTAATATAGCATCCACACCTGACATCACATACCATAACATGACGCAAAAGGTGTACATATTACATGTCCGTGTCATTCTTTTGAAGGAACAGTAAGTGTTGGTGACATGGTCATTCGTGGACCCGACTGGAAATATGCAAATCAGGTAACACTAGCCCAGTTGCATCTAAAATGTAACTCCGTGCTATGCTAAGTCTCATTTAGATACGTTGAACTTTAAACGCATTTTGTTGGATTTTCTATCTACTTTAATTCGCGTTTAAGAAAGAGAATACACTTGTATTTCCGTGAGCTGTATCTAGACATTAACTATCATTGTTTTAGACATTGCATAATTATTCTTGACATTTCATGTACATTATTCAACCATATTGAATTTAATTTACAGGATGGCAATGGAACAGGTTACGTAACTGAAGTAGTAAGTCAGTCCAAAGGCACTTGGGTCAAAGTACAATGGAAAAGTGGGTATCAAAATTTCTATAGATATGGCGCTGAGGGAAAGCATGATGTCATGAAAGTGGCAACCGGAACAACATTGACGAAATTGCCTGCAACCGAAAAAATGTCAACGATATTGCCTGCAACAACTGTCAGCATTTGTAAGTTGTTTTCTTGTTGCCATGGTCGCGTGTGATTGTCGGTAGTTTACACGATTCTAAAAAATAAATACATGTAAATCAGTCGTCACTTTGGTTCTAAATACTTCCACCAACTCTTAGTTTGGTAACGGTAAAATACACACATTTAGCAGTAATTCTCCAGGAAGGCGATTAATGATTAAAGTTCCATTATTACTTTAATTACCCATAAAATTATATAGAAAAATGAATCTAAGGGTAGAATGTTGATAGAATTATGCCGCTTTAGGAATAGGGTTGTCAGAATGCATTTCTTATATTTTGCAACATCATTGAAAAAAGTGTGCGCTGCATGTATAACATGTACATTTATGACCAATTCGACAGGTGACAAAACTTTCTAGGTTATGCGTGTCGTATAAGAGGTAAAAGTGATTTTACTTCCAAAGTTCTCATGGTACTTTAAATCAAGACTTTACAAACGTAACAAATTGCATTCACCTTTCAGTTAGAATGAGCAGTGTAAAAACATTTGTTCAAAATAAGACCAAACATATTATATAGTTATTATAGTTAACTACCACGGTTTGATCCGCTTTAAAGGCCCTTTACTTTATTTCACTTATAGTCGAAAGGTAGTGATATATTTAACTTTAATCATATAAATTGATACTATATTCATTTAAGAATAGGTAAATAACCCAATGAATGTAACAAACTGGTCCAGGATAATAGCTTTTTATGAAGTTCACTTTGTTTTAACTGAATCGTATAAATGTGGTGCTGCTAAAGGTCAGTGTATATAGCTAGATTACAGAGATATCAGTTGTAGAAGTTTCTTTTTATTTTACACAGGGCATTTCAAAGTTGGTGACCGTGTTGTTAGAGGTCCAGAATGGCAATGGGCTGACCAGGTATGATTTGAAGTATTGCTGTACCGTGTGTTGGAAATATGCTTGAAGATACTTACATTAAAACATTTAATAGTAAATGTGAATATTATCTCAGCTTAATACTTTAGTAGTGTTAAATTATTTTAACATAATTGGTATTAAAGGGATATCTCACAGAAAAAGTTTTACATTATACAGGACAATGGCGGGGTAGGGACAGTTACAGGTGTTGATACGGCAGGATGGGTAACTGTCAGATGGAGTAATAATTTTGAAAATAGCTATAGAAATGGAGTTCAAGGTGCACATGATCTTCAGAAGATTGGATCCACAGCTGCGACAACAACAACACACAGTCAACAAATAGTCAGTGCTCCACCCACGGCTGGTTCTGGTCTTGTCGATGCTATGTATATAGGTGCCAGGGTCCAGCGAGGGAAAGACTGGAGATACGGGAGTCAGGTTTGTAGTGAATAAGATATTTAAGTCTCGCGAGATTTTATAAGGTCTATGTAATTTGCAATTTCATTGCACCAATCACATTGTTGGAGTGAATGTGGCATTTATAACGTTAACAACAAAATAAGATGATCTTGTTCCAAATGCTGTTCTTGCTAAGGTAGGCCCTACTTATTAACGTAAAATCAGGTGAAATTATTATGAAGGTAAAATGTTTTGACGGGTCTTTCCGATTCTAAATTATGTTAGAGTATGTTTGAATCTGTTTAGGTACTACAAAAACATCCGATCGACAACTTTATTATAAATAGATAACAATGGCTCAAACGTGTACATATAAAAACATGCAGAAGCAATAACAATATAGGATGATCAATGATCAAAACTAATCCGTGACTTTGATGCTGATGCATCTCATTTTTGTTCAACATGTAAAGCACTAATCCGATAAGTATGTTTCTGTTTTGGGGGTTTGAAAAAAGACATAATTTAACTTGTTCGGAGTCAGGACTTAACTCGCATCTGTCTGATGGAATCGTCCTGAAATAACCATCTACCCAGATAGCAATCTATATGGGACCCATATGGGTCCCTTATGGGCACCTATATGGGTCCCATATGGGCTGCCCATATTGGACCCAGATGGGATGTGCAACCGGTTCCACATGGGCTGCCCCATAAACATGCAAAATGGGACCCATGTGGGTCCCACGTTGGCAGCCCAAATACTTCCATTTTGGACAAATCTTGCATTTCTTGGCTAGAACCATTTGCATTTACTTCAATTTTAAGTTTGCTGAACTTTCAATAAACAACAATTTGTCAGAAACATTGGACACACACATGCGAAATTCTTTAAGCTGGACTGTAACATCAGGTGCATGATTCTTGTACTTCCATTTTTATATTTTTATGCTTTAACTCTTTCTTTTTCCTGGAACAGAGACATATCGGGCAAAGGACTATATTATAATATCATCCTGCAAGAAAACAAAACACTACATACTTTAACACTAAAACTTTATTAACTAATTTCATGCATGGTTCATATACAGGCATGCATATAATCAGAATAAGAAATAAGTCAAAATTCAACCTTTAAAACAACATATTTGAAGAGAAAAGTCTATGTTAACTACATGTCATGTATTTATAATAGTGTATCATAATACAAATCTTAATTTCTAAAATCAAGAGACATAACTGCAATAACCAATATTACCCACTACTGTAGCTTACATTCTGTGGACGTCTTGTACGTGAATCAACAAAGAAACATTTGACAATGTTTTAATACTTACGTATATAAACTTAGAAGTACACCAAATAAACATCCCAGGAAACTGTGTTTTTGTAAATCCACGGAATTTCATTTTGGCATACACAATTTTAAATTTTTAAAATACTGAAGTTTTTTACATCAAGTATTACTTTGGTACACTAAAGTAGCAACATTGAATGTAATACTGTTTATAATATGTAAATTTCTTCTTTCTCTTAAGCCCCTTCATATTGTATTCCCTGGCAAGCTGCTTTGGTACGGCCTCCTTCATCAAGCAGTCAACCGTTTCACGCACGTCCGCCCCACCAAACATGGAAAGATACCTCACCTTAAATGAATGCATAAACTTGTTTTTAAATAGAGATGTTAACACTATGAATATTCAAAATTATGTTGTGCACATGGCGTTTGTGGCATATTTAAAAGAAAGGACTGGGGAAACTGAATGAACCAATTAATTAAAACATGACATTTTTCAGTTTCGCAATTATAATTAATGCAGCGAAGTTTTTGTTCACCATGCAATATTTACCATAAATTTATTATAGCAGAATGATAAAGGAAAAAGATGCATGTGCTCACAACAGACCATTATGTTTCTGCGCATTTAGGTTAGTGGATATGAGGTCAGCATTGTAGTTTGTTCAGTTACGGTACTGATTAAATAACTTTAAAAGATTCATATACATGACTAACACTTTGCTTACCTCAGATTACAGCTTTGTTTGATCTCCTAGAAGTTCGTCAAATGCTTCCATCTCGGAAAAATGAGGTCCTCAGGGAACTGCAGTGGCTGGTCATCTGTTGCTGACCTGGCCAACAACCGCTGCAGCATTCTCTTCATCTTTTAATTCTCATCGTCTCCAAGACCACGAGAATCTGTGTTACGACAGCTGAAAAACGATGTCAAAAATGTGTTTAATACATTGATATTGATATAACTATCACTACAATAGTGATGGATTCATAAATTCCTGTAAATGTCATATTTCTGGACTCGGATGCTTACTTTGTTTTATTATGATGTAATAGGCATTTTAATAAGCATTGTAGTCATTACAGTACTGCAAGTATTTTAAAATAATGTACAGTACACGCAAAATGTATTCTCGGTTACCAGACACGGTAACGTGGTCATTCTAAAAAGGTTTTGGTCACCTAAATAGCCACCGTGAACTTACGATGCGCTGAAATATGTGGTTGCGGTGATTCACAGTGGCCTGTCACGGTGAATCATGGTGACCAACTCGACTAAAATAAAGTATTTGACAACTATTTTATTATTTTTATTGAAGTACAAAATGTAGAATACATAAATTTCTGTAAATTTCTGTAAATACTATGTTTATGTAGATTTAAAGTAATTATTTACGTAAACAATGTGCCGTAAAAATCAAAAGTTGCGACCCGAATGTGGACACCACGAAACACCGTGCCCAGTTACTGCGATTCGCAGTGACAAATGGTCACCGCGAACTGACACTCGAATTGGGCTGACTCTGGGGGGCATTTGGGTAACCAAATTGGCGTGGACACGATGGCTGGACATCGCGGTGATAGGTGAAAATTGGAAAAACACTTTGCGTGTACTGTATACCTTTTATCATTATGAAAAGAATACACATTTTCAACCAAAGACAGTTGTGGTTGGCTTGTATTGTAGACAGAACATTTATAGGTATAAAACATAAATAATTACAGCACTAAAATTACTTACTAGGCCAAATATTCTGCCCACGGAACGGCGCTTCGGATCCTCGTAGTGGAGTAACCGCCGAACCAGCCTCCCCACTTCATTGCTGGACTCTCAGTGTCCGTGACATTAAAAGAGGCAAAGTGTTGTGTCTGGGGCAGGCATTTCAGATTATGGTGACCTACTCACAGTGTCCCCCTCATTCTCATCATCCACGTCACCGTCTGTTCCATCATCCTCTGAAACGAATTATATAGCCTTTTTGCTGGCCTATTTACAATATTAAAAAAATAAATTGGTTGGTGCTTGAATGTAAGCAGCATTTACCACACAATTAAGTAATTATGACCTCTGACAAATATACCAGTGCACTTGAAACAGGCAAAAATGCCCCTTGACTTGGACAGTTTATATAGATAATGTCACAAACATGAATATTGACCACTGACTTTCGCGAAAATACATTGCAAAGGCAAAACAAAAACTTAAAATGCGTTTACAACTTTCATATACACACAGTATGTGCATGAATTTAAAGTGACAGGTCGATAATGTGAGATCGTGGTTCTGAATTCAAAAGAAATATTATCTATATGTACAAATTTACAATATTTACCTTTTCAAATGCCCTTGTTTCAAGTCTGCGGTTTAAATTTGGCGGAAGCGGAAGTCGCGTCTGCGCATGCTCGAAATCTATTTTATTCATATAAATATATTATCATGCGATACATCCTTGAAAATAAGTTTAATAATTATTTCTAAATAATATACTATATTTTATGTATAAAAATTAAAACTTATAATTATATTAATTTCGCGCACCTAACCAGGGGTTTTGACGTTATCGGGAGGCCCAAATGGGACCCATATGGGTCCCACATGGGATGTAAAATATACGCGTATGTGTTGAATTACTGATTTTAGATTAAATGATAGAAGTTTAGATCAAGGTAGTCACATAAAAGTTCAAAGTAAATGAGTTTGAAATACATTAATAAATGAATTTTCGTTTTTTCTAAAAGTGGTGTAATATGGGACCCATCTGGGACCCTTATGGGCAAACACACATGGGCTTGCCCACAATGGTCCCATATGGGTCCAATATGGGCATACCCATATGGGCTTGCCCAGAAGTAGCCCATATGGGACCCATATATGCATGTTTGCTGGGTACATGCAGCGATATTTGTACAAATGCAACGAAGCTTACGTCTTTAAATATAACATGCACAACATTTCTCGCAGGTTTTGGCGAAGTTGAAATTAAAAGGATTAGCGTGATATCATTTACAGTAGAAATTAGAATTTTGATGTATAATAGTCTGAGAACCAGGTTTTTTTCAGGATGGAAATGGGTCTGGTACAGTGCGTGCACTTCCACCAACCGTACCATCCGGTTGGGTTCAAGTTGAGTGGGACAATGGCTACATAAATAATTATCGACTAGGGATTGACAGTTCATATGATATAATGTTTGTACCAGGGTCTTACAGTCATTCAGCTTCGGGTTGAGATAATATTATATAATTTTGCCATTAAACTTAATGAAAATGTAATGGTTGCTTTTATTTCTTGTGATACCTCATCGCCAAGTGTTTATATATGAAGATGTTTTTACCAATATCACCAGATTAATATTAAACGGGGTGGATGTAAATGTGAAATTGTTCCATTCTGCCTCATGCATGGAGACACATCGAAGGAATTCAAGATTGTACTCGAGGATGCAATATTTAAAGCTTGCAAAGTAAAAGTAAATAGTGCCGTACTTCTCCGGAGAGTTACTGTTAAATATCCGTATATTAGATAAGAAGTGAAAACAACGTCAATACAAGCAGGTCAAGTGTCTTTTGTTTGGGAGGATATGAAAGTTAATATCCGGGGAAAATAAGATCATATTTTGTTAGCTTGGTTCTTAAATAAATGTAAAAAGACAAAACAAAGCCGGAAAAAGCATAATCCCGACATCGAGCTCCTATGGTACGATGTGACAGGAAAATGGCAGAAAGATGACGCCATATCATTACAAATTGAGGATGTACAAATGGATATGCTTTGTACGGTTTTAGCTTACAACCATATGGCAGCGCTCCCTTCAGATCACTGGAAAAAGCCGGACACGTTCAACTGCAAGCTTATTTCGGAACACCTCTGCCAGAACCCGTCACCGTAATCGCTTATTGTGAATACGACTCGTGCTTTGAAATCAACAAAGCTAGAGACATAATACAGAACGTATAGAAAAATGTCGAATGAATGGTGGAAATCAAAAACATTGTTACCCTTTAAAACACCAACGACCATCGTGGTTTGCGGCCCCAGTCAATCTGGTAAAAGTACTTTTATTCAAAGATTACTCAGTGAAAGCTCGGGGATGTTCGATCAGTCTACAGAGCGAATAATGTTCTGTTAGTCTTGAGACATTCGCGACAGAAAACCATTTCATAGTTGTATTAGATGATATGCAAATGTCTGTTATGAATTCGGAAGATATACAATATTTAGTGACTGTGCTCGTGCATCATTATAATATGACGGCCATTATATTGCTTCAAAACTTATTTCCACGCTTAGCTAGAGATATTTCACTGAATGCTCATTATGTAATTTTAATGGCTAATAAAAGGTCAGTTTCTCAAGTAAAATTGTTTGCTCATCAGATTCATGCATGCATAGCCTCTATGATGCTAGCTTTTCACAAGGCGACGGCTTTACCATACGGCTATTTATTAGTAGACTTAAATCCACACACCGATAAAAGGTACCAGTTAAGATCGAGAATATTTGTTTGAGAAAAAACACTGTGATATATAAGTAAACTGAGCTTTCGAAATGACTGGTTTGAAAGATATAAAGACTCATGTTGCATTAATGAATTTCATCATTTCGGCCAGCAAGACTCAGAGGAAGGTCATAATAAAAACTGCTTTTTTGTCTGTGAGAGGTTGTACGTATGCGTATCCTGAAAAGACGTCGATAGCCACAAGAAAGTACAGAACGTTATCGTTGTCCTTTTTAAGATTTTCTACTGAAGCCAAGTCTTAATCAAACATGTCATTAATTCCAACAACTACGACTCTGCATCTTTTGAATTTATGTCTTGCTGGTCTCTGTAAACTGTTGCGTCTTGTTTTCGCAAACACTTTTTTATTTGATACAAACTTAGCTGAAATGTTCCCTCACGACGTACAACGTGATAGAGTTTTTCTGGTCCGCTAAATGACCCGACTCTTTTCGGGTCATAATACAATTCTCTCATCCATTTTGTTTGTTAGAAATGCTGCTCATTAAAGATATATCTCTCCGATATGTTTTGACGAAAGCTTTCCAGTTCTTTTTTGTTCAATGACAACGTTTTGCCAACCGTTTTCAAATACAGGCATTCAGGTGACCATTTCCGATGTTCTGACCAAGCGTCGTCTGTTGAAAGCCACTGGCAAAGTCGAAGGTTACAACAAAAACATTTAACTATATCTCCTTCTCCCGTGTAATTCATCCCAGCTTCCGCTAATTCATACTTTGTTGGCGTGATTTGATTAGGCCGACATCTAAATGATTCTAGTCTATGGTTGAAAATGTGATAATGCGGTGAGCTATATGACAGCGTCATGTTTTTGCTCGCCATTTTTGACCCCTAAGAATGGAGCAACACAAAAATATTGATTCCTTAAGCTCACAAAATTATTGTATGAACTTCTCTGTCACTGATAGATTTCTTTAAACAAACCGTCAACGCATCGCGACGTCTTGCAACCAGCACAGAGTACCCATTCTTTAATGTCATTAACACTTTACTTATACCAATAAGTCGGATCTCTCCGGACTGGTTAGAATGACGTGGAAGATCCGCGTTTAATTCCAACATTTTTTCCGCCATTTTTCTTTTTCAAAAATGTCGACGCAAAGTTTAAAACCTGAATTGAACGAACAACAGTGTTTTTGTGGAAAAAAAGCTTTTGAGTAGTTCCTTTGGTTATGTTCTACCCAATCCCGGTATAAAATTCAGAACTATGACAAATGCTGAAAAAATTGACAGTGAAAGACAGGCCACTTAAGCCAATCGAAACTTGTTTTAGCAACAAACAGAACTGCGGATATTATTAAGCCAATCGAATATTGTTTTGTAAAATCCCTGCCTAGCAACAAACAGAACTGAGGATAATACTTGAGCCAATCGAATCTTTTGTGAAAATAAATAGCTGCTTAGCAACAAACAAAACTGTGGATTTGGAGTACAATTTCATTAACAAAGACGACGTAACAAGTACACCTTATTGTAAACCACTATTGAAGAAACACGTAATACTGTAACATTAAGACGACTTCACATAGTTTGAGGTATAAATTTGCTGTAAAGTAGAAATAACTATCACAAAGTATTTGCTTTTCGATGATCTTTACTATTATTTGGATTTATGCACAATGAAGAGAAGACATAATAAAAAGACGTCGTCAAATTGTACTCCTGCAAGCAGCAGCAAAAAGAAACAAGTTTCTACACGCGTCTATTGCAACAGTTAGACAAAGACATTTACGTTTATGACAATCAGTGGCAAGGCGAAACATACATTCATATCAGAGAACTTGCCGAAGAAAATGGGGCACAGTTTCCTACAAAGAAAGGCGTGCCTTTCACAGTAACGAGATTCTTTGAGTCCATGGAGCATTTTCATGCTATCAGCGAGGCGATAGCATTATATGATCAGAAAAAAGCTGCTCTATGTGTTCATCTGGGAGGAAACTGGTACTTGAGCGTTCAGCAGGGATTTCCTATCGTAAACATCAGAAGATACTGGCTGCCAGATGGCGAGACGCAAGTTGTGCCAACGAAAAAAGGACTGACTTTAACATTTAAACAGTTTAAACGCCTTCGAGAGTATGTGACACTCATTCAAAATACCGTGAATGAACTCTCAACACAAGTTCAGTGTTATAAGCGAAAGGACCATATAGTAGCGCATTCGTGTTTGGAATGCAATCCAAACTCAAGACTTGATCATTAGATTTCGCTAACAGATTGCTAACTAGAGCGGTGTCATCGAAAACAGAATCTAATAAGATAAACTATGTATGACTACATTTCAGTAATAAATAAAAACAGTGTAACTCTAATTCAATACTATTTCATTAGTGAACATTTATTATGTGTATATATTACATGTATATAAATAATTTGTCTTAGTTCAAAATGTTACTTTTTGTTGTACATGTATTTGAAATAAAATTATTAAATTCATGTCGTTTTCATCATTCTACTGTTATGCTCCGCGCAAAACTGTATTTTAGTATCCAGGGCAATATATTTAAAACACCTGTATATTTATGTATATATCTATAATGAATGAATGAAATGGCAACAAACATATCAGATAAATCGATGTTCCAGTTTAGCCAAACGACGAACAGTCTTAAATATGTTCTTATGCCCTTGAACATATTTTATTGTAAATCGCTTGGCTTTCTGCAATTGATGATAATCGGTTATAATCGGATACTTCATTTGTCATTATTATTTATAGCAATGACTTTAGTAATAATTATACATACTTCTAATTTAGTCGTAGTGATAAGTGCTGGCCCTTAACACTTGACCCTGCTTGAGATACACTCTTTCGCATGAAAAGCGATTATATCTCCTCGTCGAGGAGATACATTGATCTAATTGATTACGTAACTAATCTGATCCTGATCCTATCACAAAAACAATTCAGCAAAACTCTCAAAACACCTTTATAGATGTCTAAGACGGCAGTTTATTCAACATCAACACACGCAATGTAGTATTAACATTTCACTTATTAAAAGAAAATATATAAAACTTTTGTTTGTTAGTTGGTTGGAATAAACAATAAAATAGCAACAAACGGGTGAAATATTTTCCGATCGATTTGCACTTGCAACTTCAATCTCCCCAAAATCCTAGGATGAAGGTGTCTGGTTGTCTGACCCATCCCTCCCCGACCCCTACGCCAATGCATACATGTAGCACATAAATGTGTAGTGAAATTTGTTTACGTAATAGCCGGTGGCGCGTGCTTCGAAACCACGGCGGGAAACCAATTATAGAAGGAATGCATGGTGAAATGTACACGTAATCCCTCTCTTCCCAAATTCATGCAATAAGCTGAATTAATTTTAGATACAATTAGTCAATGAGATGAGTTTTTGCTTCTCAAACCGCGTTAGGGAATCAGTTGGGGAAGATGAGATGGGAAATTAACACTGACCTTCTGAAATTCCAAAAGTAACATTGGCTTACAGTCAGTCAACTTTTAATAGTACCTTCATTCAATGCGGGGAACTAGTGTAAGTTTTTGCTATTCTTTGCTAAACTATTTGTTTCTGTTTCAATGTAAAATATTATAAGAATAATCAACACCAAATACACCCAAACATCACGCGTAGAAGAAAAATATTACCAGTCTCTTTCTGATCCACAAACATAAGGACGAGCGTTGCAGGAAAGAGATTGGAACGAATTCTCAAACTATTATATCCATGATAACAGAAATGTGAAACAGTCAGTTTTACACTGGTCACTCAGAATGATACTTTTCTGACACAATCATGTCGGTAACATGGCCGAAACCAGGAATTTTCATGGGGAAGGGTGCGAAATTAAGTCGAGTGATTTCTACATAATTATTTATTTATGCTCGATTTCCGCCTTTTCACCGTCAGGGATCGAATTCGGGACTATCTGATCCTGCTCAAAGCGAACGGGGCTACCACTGCGTTACGGAAACTTAAGCTGAATCGGGGCTTAGCGAAGCCTCCCGAAGGTGGACGGAACTTTCTCATTGACATTCAGGGAAAAATACCAAATCGTGTATACTAAGACTTTAACTGTATTCGTCACTTTCGACGGACTTAATTAAACAATTTACAGAAAACTGTCCGATTCCATTCGCCCTGGGAGAAGAGTTTTCAATGATGTTTGTTTGCACTGTTTTGCTAAAACCATACTGCAAGTGATGATAAGCGTTTATGTAGTAGAGGTATAATACGGCACTTGGACTTCCTTGCCATTGAGCTTGCTTTGGTCAGAGTGTACGCTTCGGGTACTGGAGGACCCGAGTTCGAATCAAGCTCGGGGCGAATAATTTTTCACAGTTGCATTTGGCGCCCAACATATATAAACCACGTGTTTGTCTACGTATAGTATAGCTATGACGGAACGTTCAGCGCTAATTACAGAAATCATACTATTCTTATGAACCAGTTTACCGACGAGGATTTAAGCAGTTGTTTTGTTTTAGTTGAGTTTTGGACACAATAGTTATATTGGTATGTAACTTCCACCAAAAAAGAGCTTGCGATCCCCTCCACTGCCCCTAGTTTCGGACTTGGGAAAGGTGGCCAGTCGAAATGCGTTTACTTTTTAAGTATGTACATAGCTACAGTATCTTTATTTAATACATTGTATATTTCATCACACGGTTTCTTAAATGGATAGGCCATATGGAAATTAAATGTGAAAGTCAACGTAAATTTGCCAGTCTACACAGTCTTATCCGGTCCTCGAGGTTTTAAGAGCGAGCGATACATTTTTGAAAAAAGCCCGATGACCAACTTATTAATTTAGTGTGGCCTAAACACAAAATATATCATTCATACGTTTATCGGCTCTACGGGCATCGCAAATGTTTAGTTACTCGCCGTGAATTATATTACTTACATAGATGGAATGTAAAGACTATCTATAAATGTTGTGATTTAAAGGGATGTGATGTATGGAGCGCCAAATCAACATATACTCAAATATTTGAAAGCGCGGTACAATTGAATTAGAGACATCTCTAAATCAATTTTTGATATCATTAATTCATTTCTTGCGTGTTGTAAAACAATTATAGAGGTCTCTAATTCAGTTGATCAAATTGATTTAGAGAGGTCTCTAATTGAATTCAAGACCTCTATAAATTAATCTGTAGCGAGCTATAAAACAATTAGAGATGTCTTCAAATCAATTAGGGACCTCTTCAATCCAATTGCAGAGCCTTTTAAAACAGCCGAATTACACCTTAATTTTTGTTATTTTCAACTAAATCGGAGAGGTCTACAATTAATTAATTGCACGCTTTAAATCAATTTTTGATATCAAAAATTGAATAAGAGAGCTTTCCAAATATTTAAAGACCTCTCTATTACAATTATTGCGCGCTATAATTATTTGGAGATATCTCTAATTGAAAATGAGACCTCTAAAACTATTTGAAGAGCTCTCCAAATATTTAAAGACCTCGTCAAATATTTGAGTATATGTAGATTTGGCGTTCCATAGTGATGGGATTCCAGTTTCAACCTGAAGAGTAACATAGGATAAAGATTTCATCAAGTTACGGGTCTTTTGTTCGTGGTATACTTTTGAAACACTGAAATATTAACTAGTGTTTCAATAATATCCCACAGTTGTTTACCCGGAGATTGCTATGTAGGAGTGTAGGAACACGGAATTAGAATTTAGATCCTTCGACGCATGTTTAAGGGGGTCGCTGCTGAAATTCAAAATAACAAGAAATTTATTTACCCTGTTTTTTTATGGAGACTCACATATTGCTAGTTAATTTCTGAAAAAATTGATGGGTCAAAGATTTAACTTTTTCGCAATATTAATCTTAAGTGGTACACTATCAGATCAAGGTGCTAAATGCAGAATTAGGTAGAATTTTGGTATTGTAAACGTTTATGTATATGATGTATAATTTAAGAATAGGTATCAATTTTCAATCTTTTCTAATGTAGTATGTCAAACTTTAGGATGAAAAATTAGATATAGTGGTATTTCTATCATTATCTGAATAAATATTACGTCCCTTCATTTTTTCATTTTTTTATATTAAATGAATATTTTCATGATAAAGGAATAACAAGATTTTTCAGATATTTTGCCTACAGTTTGATAAAAACATTTGTTTTACAATGCAAAAATAAAAAAAAATGGAGGTCAATGTGCATATAAGAAAGAAATTCAATAAAAACTAACAAAAAATGTGTGTTTTAGATTTCGAGGGCATATGTTCTGTAACAAAGAACTGTAAAATGATATTGTTATTACTGTATTTTTATAACCTAACAATTCTTCCTGTAATAAAGTCTGAATTAAGTAAATATTTTAAACCTAACAATTCTTCCTGTAATAAAGTTTGAATTAAGTAAATATTTTAAACAGTTTTTGAGAAATAACTATTTTTGTACCCCTACCCCCATATGGCATATAGCAAAATTTATCAATTTAGTCACAAAATGTGAGGTCAAAATATTTTTTATCAAAAATGTTCTTTTTTTTGCACTAATTTCAAAATATTCCTATTGTGCTTTAGTTAACTACTGCATAATTGTTTTTTCCAGTTAAGGTTTACGGACCCTGAAACCCACGTTTAGAAATGGTTACATACTTGATGGTTTCTTGTTAAGCATCCATTAAGAAACCCAAATATGTAATTTTATTAACATTTACCGTTCCAAACATGAGATATTTACATTTGATGTCGGCTACCCCACTTTTCCGAGAAGACCCCCAAAGAGCAAATACCTAGATACTATAAATCTCGTGTATTTTTTCAAAATTGAGGAATATATTGGTGAAATGTACCTTGTTGTGTTCATATGACCTTACTTTGTATCATGCATTACTTACTGATAACAATTGTTCGCAAAGAAAAAGAAATAAAATGTATTATGTGAAAATTTGACCCTGCGGCCTGGCTTTTTTTTTCCATGTCATGTCCAAATACACACTGTTTTGGCCAAAATTTTAATACTTTCAATATCGTTTCACAATATAAAACCCAAATGCAAAGTTTCTACAAGATATAAAGGGAAACATGTCAAAAAAGGAAAAACTTTTACCGTCTAGTTAGTTCAAACCACAACATTTTATGACTTTGGTATGAAATGTCAAGGGAGACAATTTTAGGTCAAATTTCAGTATTTATTCTTCCTTTGTTTCAAACTATTAAATAATGCTTCAACTTCTGCCTAGAAACAATACAAGACTTGCAATGCAATAAAAGCACTTATATAAATAGAAAAAAATACATTCTTTCAACAATAAAATCATGTTTTTTCTCCAAAATCTTGTATACATACATGTAGTCGAGAGCTAGAAATTCAACAAGTGACCAAGAACTATTTATCCATACAAAACACTAAAATGTTCACAAAGATAATACTTACATAGAAAAATATCCCAATATGTATCATATGTTATGTTTTTGATGTCTGCAGGTACCAAAAAAAGAATAATGTATTGACAATGTGACATTTTGGTTTGGATTCTGCGACTAAAGTTAAAAATATAAGTAAGCCTAAATTTCAATGAAAATATATGTCCTATGGCCTTGAGTAACTAACAATACTTGAAATATACTGCTTTCCTGTTATAGAACATTTCTGAAACATACATGTATATTCAGTACAATATAACATATCCAACAGTTTATGAGCCGCGCTATGACAAAACCAACATAGTGCGTTAGCGACAAGCATGGATCCAGACAAGCCTGCGCATCCGTGCAGTCTGATCAAGATCCATGCTGTTCGCTTTCAAACCCTATTACAATTAAAGAAACTGATAGAGAACAGCATGGATCCTGATCAGACAGCGTGGATGCGCAGGCTGGTCTGGAACCATGCTGGTCGCAAAACCATAACGTTGGTTTTGTCATGGCGCAGCTCATATATCAGTAAAACAAATTTTAACTGTTTTTTTGTAAGAAATCAACCAGTTTAGGAATGACAGTCTCAAGTGTCCGTTTTGTGTTTGTTAAGAGGGAAAGTGAACTTTATCATATCATTTACTAAGGCATAACAATGTTGGAATAGTTTCACTAAGGCGCGCACATCTTCAAGAGCATCATGGGCATTATACTGTATACCAAGAATATCCTGTACAAGATCTCCCTGTTTATAACTACTTCTGCCAGAATAGGTCTTACGAAAGAATGGTAATGTATCCAAACAACCAACAACACTTGCAAAAAATTCTTCCAACTTATTCACATTAGAAACTGCAGCAACAAGAACTGAAAAATCAAACCTCCGCCCATTGTGTGCCACCAACACTACTCTGTCATATTTGTTTAGCCACTTTATGAAATTTTCAACAGCACATTGAATGTTTACAGTTTCTACTATAGTCCCAGACACAAACATAACATTATTATCTGCCATTCTTATACCAGTGGTCAATCACCGTAAGGCCCATTTTCACATGACACAGCTCAAATATTCCATCATTCTCAAGTTACATTCATATGTAAAACATTCCTAATGTTATTGAAAAGCAGCACATGGTCACATGGTCGGAAACGTGACATTCCGGAATCTACCGATATAACACGGAAATTACCGATTTTTCAGGGTCCGTAATCCTTAAATCATCATTTTTGAAATATAACAAATATAAATTTCCGGAAGTGCAAAAATCCAAAACCTCACCATTGACTCCCCTTAAGAATCTCTCATCTTGAAAAGTTACTATTTTGATAAATTAGTGATGCTTGCTCGTGAATGATGGGGAGTATGTGGACAAAAACGAATACTATGTCTTCATATTTTGAACGAGGAACAGTAATAACCGTAAGTTTAATAATGTTTTAAAAATTAATTTTCAATTAGATCTAGCATTTACAATTTGGAGACATTCCCAAAGATTTTAGGAATAGGGACACGTGCATTTTCGTGTACATCACCCGAAATAAAGATGGCGTCGAAAATACACAATGGACAGCTGCCATAGAGACACTTTACTTGAGGATAACAAAAAAACAAAGGAACCGATCGAAAAATCCTTAAATTTGGTTGGCTTTTTCATAGATTAGCTAACAGGTATTTATTTTAGCTGTGTCGTCCAAAATGATTTTTCAAGGCCAAAGTTGAGTTTCCGAGTGGGATGGGACAGACTGCAGTTAAAGTCTTGTGTGCAATTGGCACTGTCATGCACTGTAGTATTCAGGGATATCAAACATATAAGTTTGATAACTCTAGACTTAATACCTTTCTACTTTTGGCTCTTGTTTATACAGATCCTTGTTCTGCCTTTAACTGTCAAAGGTTTGTTTTTTATTGGCAAGCACTAAAAAGGACGAGCGTGTTGTCCTACTGACAGCTCCTGTTATGAGACCGCAGTTTACATTTATGAAAAATATGTCTATCTTTTACATATAAACCGCCGTGAAACGTATCTCGGAAATAACAAAGTGTTCTAGGTACGAGTTGAATACACAAAAGTAGTTCGGATGCTGTCAAGTAAGCCGGCGATGTACTTTCCCTAGGGAAAGTATAGGCTGATCTCTTCCTTCCGCGTGCAAGGATCCACCAGTACTTTCTCCGGGGAGTATGCAAGAAAATTCTAATCGCACCTTTATAAGATCTGACCAAGCAATACATGTACGTTCTAGTTGGAAAAATCAAATACGTGCCTATTAAGACATTTTAATTTTAAATTTAGACTGCAACATAGGAAAGTGTCATCCTTTATGAGTTTGCGCTTAGCATAGGAAAAAATGTTAAGAGTTTGTTCGTTTCTTCAATGGCAAAATTACTGTATTTTTTTTCAAAGATAAACAGAGTATGCACCATTTGATTTTATATGCCCAAGTAAAGCATCATGTGCGCGCAAATTATCACGATAGTAACTGACATAATCTCTTATGAAATAATTTATTGATTTCTTCATCAGTTTTTCCCATCTGTCTCAGAACGTGTTCATCGAATTGCAACAAATGTTTTGTATTACAGATTATATCACAGACTCGTTTATCTTGTGATAGTTGTTGCTGTAGCTCCTCTGCAGACATTTCAGGTCTATTTATCTCATAACTCATCCTACCTTTCATCAGCTGCAGACTCTCTATCTTATCTTTTTTCTCCATAAATTCTGTGAACATACATGGAATCCTGTCCTGCACTAACATGGCGTCGCGTACCTTGTCGCATCTGAGAAGCATTCTTCCTCCTTCTTGTAGAAGATCATTTAGTAGACTAGAAAGTTCTTCCTTCTGCTGAATGTCCAGTCTACCAGCTAACAAATTCCTGTCAGGTATCATGTAGCTTGGGAGATTATTTTCTCTGACACATGCCCTAAGATACACCAAGCAATCCAATAAAATGTCCATCAACAGGTCCGGTGTAAACCGGTGTACGCCCTTAGCTTCCCACATCCAAAGAACAACATTTTTCATAATGTAAGAGGTCATATGTTCGCAGACTGGTTTTAAAGCTGATTTAGCTAATTTCTTCAGAAGAATGTAAACTTTTAGATGTGATTCATTTAAATTTCTCATTAAGTGCAATTCTGCGAGTGAATAACAAATTCTCCATTCTCTGTACATGTTTTGAGATCCCTTGAATCCTACAGGTACAACATGTCCTTCTAATAAGGATATTTGATGTATTGTGTCTGGAGAAGGCCATCCGTGACACCGACGTCGATGTACCCAGCGTTCCAAAATATCTGGACAAAAACATTTGAAACAAAAAACACAGTTGAAATCCATGTTTTCACTGTGTCTTGGTGTAGATGGCCCAGCAGTTGCTCCAAAAGCAACACCAACATCCATTTTACAGGTATCAGTTAGAAACTGGCTTGAAATATAGTATGAACCAGTCTCTGACTTGAACAGTGATTGTCTGATCTGTTCAGCAAAATATCTTCCTTCGTTTTTCAGCAATTTCAATCTTGTATATCCGGGTGAAGTTACATGTCTCTCTACCTGGAATATTGTGATGTCCTCGTGGTGGTTGAACTGATGTGGATCATCAGTACATATAACATCTTTTAATATATACATGGAGTCATGGTCACTCTCGTAGAACAATGCTGTTCCCTCACCTTTTCCACCTGTAGTGACTTCTTGGAAGAAGAGCCTGGTTTCATGACGATTGTGTAATTTGTTAAATTCGTCATACATCTGTTGCCTATATTTGATCATATCATAACTATAACCAAGACCATCCATCACTTTAGAAATATAACACGAATATTCCTTCCGAGGAACTGAAGTTAGACATTCTATAGCCTCTTGTTGATAAGCAGGATTTGAAAAGAAAAAGTCAGGATCTGTGAAAAATAATATGTAAAAAGTATGCTCGTATATTGTTAAAAGGTATCCATATAAATTTACAAATGTTGAATGAAGATGCATTATAATGTCATAATTCGGAATTGAAATGTACCTTTCGTACTGACTATGTGTGTATGTACATAAACTTACATAATGCTTTGAGAGAGGATAGTTACTTTGAAACAAAATGTGTTACATATTTTACATGTACTAATGCACTTTGCACTTCCAAAATTATCAGTTATTAGATTTTCAGTATTTTTGATCGCTTATGTTAACATCGTTAAGTATTGTGGTTTTTGGCCTGGGGACTGAAAGTCCCCAAGGCCTAAGTTAGTATACCACATTTCAAACCCTGCAAGAATTTTAGCAGTGCTATGTGCGAATAACAACTGTAAACATGCGCTATGCGAAAGTAGTGCAAGACAGACCAGATCAATCTTCTGTTTGAATGCCGCATATGATAAGAACATGTTACAAATAAAAATAGTACATAAAACTTCAAACGACTGCAGGAAGGTATATAGCTTACGGGCTGCATTACACATTTTTTCTGTTTTAGAAATTAATGCGCTGTTAGCTGATTACGGAAGATAATCATATGCATATCACGGAAAAGTACGGATATTTACGGAAATTTACGAAAACGTACGAAGCTCGATATAAGAGTTTGTAGTTTGATTTTCAAATTTCCGATGTTATTTCATTGACAACTTTGTTATTTACGAACCTATATATATATTTACCTAAAAATAAATGTCTCTTAAAAAAGATACAATTTACGTACATTCCCGAGAAGGAACTAACGTGATCAAATTCACCCGCCATTTATCGAGGACGCTGCATGTCGAGGCCCAGTGAACGGTTTCACTGATTACAACTACAAGGTAACCCAGAATCATTTTTGGTTTTCTCTGTTATACACATTGTACCGTACTGTATTTATATTTCATTGCTGGTATTGCTTTGTTTATTTCTGTTTCAAGGTCTTGTCATTGGTACACAATAATTTTCGATCCACATCATCAGATCATATCGCTTGAAGTTGTACAAAGCGCAGATCGAATAATTTGTACTGGCTTAAACATTTTATAATGTTGACTATGTGATTATTTTTCATTTAACGTACATTTCATAATAAAACAAACTTCCCTGTCACCCATATATTTGTGAATCATTCATTCTGTGTCATATATTGAATTTCGTCCTCTGCACATTTCGACCCGCGCTTTAGGTAAGATTCAACGCAGAACACGTAGGTGAAAAGTTGTTTTTCGGGGAGTTAACCTATAGCCCCCAGGCCTTCAGCGCTCACAGCACTTTGATTAGAGAATGGTTTCAAGCACATGCCAGTGTTTTAAAATAGTCACTAGTTTGTATCGATAGTTTAAAACTGTTAAAACTGTTGTATTTAAAGAAACTCTTCTTTACGATGTCTACAGAAAACGAAAGTAGAATTAAACCGACCTGTTTATTGTAATATTTTAAGATAACAAAACGTTTAAATGTACAGCCTTTCGAGTATTATGTAAGTTCGTTGTAAAGTAAACTTACCAATACCAATGCATATTTTTTGTTTCGTAGGTATTTAAAGAAAATTTCTTTTACGATATCTGCTAAAACGAAAGTAAAATTAAACCAACCTCATTATTTTAATATTTTAATGTAATCAAAAGTTTAAAATGTAAATTTTTAAATATATAAATATCGTTCTATATGTATGTTCATTGTAAAGTACACTTACCAACACCTGGACCAGATGCCTTGGTTTTTATTGAGCATATATCTAAAACTTGCTGATACATGGTCGCGGATTTCCATGTCCTTTAAATGATATATATTTATCATGTTAAACAATAATCCATCAAAAGATAAAGCCGGTAGAAGTATCACGTTTGATAAGGTAAATCTAATTGATTTTATGCTAACTACTGAAATATTTTGTTCTTTCAGTGAAATATTTTATCAGCCAGATATAGATAGTGGTGATATAGATCTCGTATTAGTTACAGTGTCACAGGTCTGTTGCAACTACTCATTTTAGTGGTGCATGTACATAATGTAGCTATCTTTGCACTCGTGAAAATATTAAAATTGTATTACTTTTCATTGAGATATATTCCATCCCGACACAACACGAATACATATCCTCTACATGTATATAAATTGCCCAGGTCGATTCACGAGTTTAGGGGAAAGTTGGTGTATGCAGCATACAAATGTCGGCAATTAATGAAAAACGTGACACGTGTTCAGTGACAAAATATAATGACATTCAAAATAAGATCTTGCTATAAATCACTTGAATTCATGCGGACGTATATATGTTCTTATAGCTAAATAAACACTTACGTAAACACAGAGGATAACGTACAAGTCAGGCTTAAACATCATTGATTAATTCAGTTACACGAGTATTGAATGGACAATTTCAGTAAATCATAGCTCATTGTAAATATATACTGCACTGATTAAGCAGCCCAGAAAACAACATGTCTAAATGTTAAATGAATCAGAATAATGCACTGTATACGTTAACTTTAAAATCGTACACAACCAACCATTCTATTTATTAACAATCTATAAAAGACGTTTTAAGCTGCTCGTTCACAGTTTCCGGTGAGAAACAAAACTTCTCCAACATCATATACTAAAACATGAACTGTAAAAGTAATGTCTAGAATCCACGGCACGATTAATAATCTGCATAGCAATTTAATAAAATCTTTTGAAAATGTCGGTGAGCTTGGTTTTACGGCACAACTGAAACACAATAAGTTTATATTAGAATTTCAAAAGCATTTGTAACGCTTGATAATTTAATAAATACAGAAATTTACGCCTAATCCCAGTGTTAGTCATTAGTTGGTTGAATCTCGTTCCGTTGACCAAAACTAACCTTAAAGTGAGTCGGGGGGTGGGGGGAGAGGGGTCACAAGTTTGGGTGAAAAAATGGGCGGATTTTCAGTATTAAACGTTTCGCGTTGGTAATAATGACGGCAAAACATCTAAAATCTTATATATGCGTATTCTGCAGATAGAGAGCTAGCATCTGGTATTTTTTTAAATAACAATAGGGGCATATTTGAACCATTGATGCATGTAAAACGTTGATTTTACATATGGGAGCGTCGCGTTCCTATGTAACGAAGTGAAAAATATAAAAACTAAAACGAATAAAATACGAACAACACGTTAGAGTATCATTATGCAAAATTTCATAACAATTGGAGAAAACTCTTTTTTTGACGTCTGACATCGCAGAAAGGTCGCATACTACCTTAAATATAGTGCTTGTTTGTAATCGCATTGATGTAAAAACTGTTGTAGGAATGATTACTCACTAAAATGGTCAAGAGTGCAGAATTTCCGAAGGAGTATTTACAATACGATACACTTTCTTCTTTTCAATTGTTCAAATCTAATCTCAAAAAACAATTTTCAGACAAATTATATCTATTATTGTTATAATAAGTATATTGTTTCATGATATACTTAACTAACAGGACAGAGAAAATGAGTTTTTAATTCGTTTGTTTTATAGCATCGCCTATGCTAAGGACGACCTATTCAGACGTTAATGGCTTAAATATCAGTGGAAATTATATGTTTAATCTCTAATTTGTAACAGCTGTATAGTTCATCGTAGGACATGAGAAAAGTTATGAATTACATTTTAACTGTAAAATCTTGATATTATGAGTTGATTGGATTTTCTTAAAATTTGATGATAATTAATTTCATTTTACTTTCATAAATAAATGGGGATGTGATATGTTGTCCTATATGCTGATACATGTATATACATTGTAATACTATAATAGTTGTATGTACGTATGTGTGCTGGGCAGTATGTAGTAAACTATATATCTAGTCATTCGGTGTTGTTCTCTATTACAAGTAAATGACAGGGGCATACAATAGTAAAACTAGTAATAGATCTTCATGTTTTTGTATGGAGTTACCAATTGATAAAAAGCTACAATTTGGTATTCTTTCTTCAAGAATAATAAAAATGTTTAATATGTTCAGTAACGAAGTTGATAGGTTGCGATTTCGGTGGAATGTCGCTAAGAACAAGCCTTTTTTGGACTTTTAGGAAGGCGTCTACAAACAAACAATATTTGTACCCTTGTATATTTCTTCCTGAATTGCCAAAACGGCTTCAACACCAAAAATAACATCGTTATCACTGTTAGAATGCCAACAAGTTTGAGAAAGAGGTAGAAATCCGAGGATGTTAGATAAGTTAAATAAGGGGGATGTTGAAGGAGTTCAAAGCCAAACTCAACAGCTGCAGCTCCTGTAGCAGATGCATTATTTGCAAGCAAAAGGATACATTCTCTAAACTTTCCGTTAACGAAGTTCTAGATGTTTTCCTTAAGCTCTTGTTAACTTCCCAGTGACATGATGGCTTGACCTCGCTAAAAATAACCATTATGATAACACTTTTGCAATCCTAGAATACTGATGTCATAACCTTGCCTACTGATGCCGTCTGCCTGAACTTCTCCGGTGGTGATGCCTTGATGTTTCCAGCCAACTAAATTGTTTGTCTGGCATAACCATTTTCAGAACCTATCCTGTAAAATGTTTGTTCATGTGAAATACATCAGACAAAATGAGCTGGAGGCAATCAAAACTCATTCTTATAGTATATTTTCATATGCAGATACTTTATCATCGCTGCGGCGATGCGGGATTAAACAAATTTCAGGGGGAGCATGCCCCCGAACCCCCCTAGAAATTATGTGCCTATACTTACATTTCTGTCAAGCTACGCCCCTTGGTATACATGCGCAGAGTTGGCTTTTACCCATTCCTGGCGATGCGCCGTAGTTACAAGTGACCTGACGGACCGTACAATGCATTACAAGTTGAAACGGTAATGCAGACATAAAAGACACCGCCAAAGATTTTTTTTTCCATTTTAATATCATTCCGTTTTGTGATTGGATATTTTTTCATTCATTCATATATACACTGTTATGTACTTGAAATGAGCGAATGCAGTATAAAAGTGTTTTACAGGAGTTGCATAGACGGATTCATTCATGATCATTTGAAAAACAAGATATGTCGCTAAAAAAACAAGATTGCTGTTTAAAAAGCATCCGATGGGTTCTTCCGCATGGGTAGCATGCGTACAGACAAACGGACGGAAATGTATATAGGTTTATGATGTAAATAAGAAAATGTTGGTTCTTTCATTCGATTTTTAGCTCGATTTTTCTAAGCAAAGAGGATCTATCCTAATCGCCACGGCGTTGGCGTGGTAAAGTTTTTCGTACCACCCAATTTTATTTAAAAACCATAAGAGGTATTGCTTTGAAACTTATTATACTTGTTATTATACAACAGACAAGAGTACATAGCTCTGTCAAGGTTTTTGTCAGAATTGTGGCCCTATTTCGACTAAGAAAGTGCATTGAGCTTGGTTAAATTTTTCGTACCACCCCACTTTATTTCAAAACCATTATAGATATTGCTTTGAAACTTACCATACGTGTTTACAATCATTAGCTCCATCCACAAACAAGAGTACATAACTCTGTGAAACTCTGTGAAAATGTTTCTTCATTTTTACTTAGTAATTCCTAACTAAAATCTTGTGTGCGACTGGCACTGTCACGCACATGTATCATTAACCACTTAAAGTATTAATTTAAAACTTTGCTTTGTATTCAGGGATATCAAAAAATTAAGTTTGATAACTTTAGACTTTATATCTTGCTACTTGTTGCCCTTGATTATACAGATCCTTGTTTTGCCTTTTACTAACAAACTTTTGTTTTATTGGCAAGTACTGAAAAAAGTCGAGCGCGCTGTCCTACTGACAGCTCTTGTGTTATCTAACGGCAATACAAATCTAAAATGAATGTAGTTCGTGACACTATTTTAAGTGATATAGTGATAGAACTGGATTTATATGGAATTTCTGTACTGTTTAATCGCGTAATCTAAAGCAAATTCTTGAAAAATGGCATAAGTAAATAATGTACCATCTTTCGGACAAGATGTATCCGAACATACCGAACAAAGTAAACTGTAGATACTGTTAATTGGAATAGTAACAAACCGCTGGTGTTTCTAAGGAAAAAGTCTTGATTTGGTGACAAAACACCTTGCAAATCTGAATGGTTAAGTCACGCCGAATCTTATTATACAATATCTGAGAAGGTAGAAACTCCACGTATCAGGGGCTCCAGAGAATCAGAGGTCTTTGGAGAATCTACCCAGACAACTTACTTGATTAAATTACCTTGATGAACATGGGGTACCAATGAGGGGAAATATTATTCCAGTGTTGCCTACAAATCCAAATAGACTCGACAGTGAAAAACACAACTCGAATAAGAGTGAAGAATATCCCGCTGTCAGTTGACGATGGCGTCAATAAAAGGACAATAGCTATCTATGGCACTGAAGTCATAAGCATCATAAGAGAGAAGCTTCGCATTAGATGAAAGCTTTCAAATTGTGAAACGGGCGATAGGATCGTCATAGTCAAAACTTTGTCATTGAATATCCGGAAGACAAGTCCACCTCCGACACAGAGACCAAGATTTCATCTCATGCACCAGAAAACAATCTAAAGACTCTAACATGAAATCGTCTGCCAGTCAAAACCGACGAACAGCCAGAAGCAGAAGTTGCTCTAGGGATACACTTTCTGAGAAAACCACTCAACAACCAACGGAACGCTTTGTGCATGTGAACATGTCCTGTACGGAGAACGCACATGAGACTCCAAATAAAGGCAAAGCCAGTATAGCACAAGATCGTTCACCTCCTACGCCTGTAAATGACAGTCGTGATCAAACAAAAAGAAGGAAAAAAAAAACAAAACAAAAACCAAATGATGATACACAGGTTATTCTTTAAAGGTACTTTCCCAACACTGTATGACTGTTGAATGGACAAGAGATATAGAATAGTGATCATAGTAACTTATATTCGGTGTATATCATTAACGATGATAATACATTTATTAAATACCTTTTGAGGTTCAATTTAAATAACAAAAAACATATATATATATAAATGTATAAAACTTATAGAGTTATTGCACTAATACTGTGGACGAAAAATAACTATTGCACATGGCCCGTTTGGTCAAAACTTTATGGCTCATATTTCTTCACATCAATATGTGTGATGACATACATGTATACATATAGATCTTTAATATATATGTACACGGTTATCATTGCATAAAATCGGTTTAGTTACTACTACTACTACTACTCGGCAAAACTTCAGATATTTGGCAATTGGTAAATGTGTCCTCTTTAAAAACAATCCGTTATAAAACAATTGTATTTATCATGAACACAGTGGAATAAAAACGAATCATATGACAAGATAGGTAACAAAATATTACTTCAATTTGTAAACATAAGCAAACACTGCACTGTTTGCATAAACATTTTGTACTTAAAGTCTATGCATAATCACTCATTGAACGATATTTTTGAACGATGTCTTTATAAATGCAGATACATGTTTAAACCCTTCATTTTGAGTGTTACGGAAATCTTTCATATTTCAATATCAATGATGTCCAACTTCTTAATGACAGACATACTTCTCTGTATGTGCGCGTCTACTTTATTGAAAGTTATTTCGCATCATGCATTACGGAAATATGTAATAATTAATACAGAGAGTTTTGTTCCTTGCATTTCAATTTTCGGTAAGGTACATGATGCAGATATTTCATTATCATATTTGAATTGCGCACGGAAGTTTATACAGGTAATGGACACGACTTCTTCCCTTAATTCAGCCACAAACTTTATATTCAGTATTTATTGCATACTGTTATGCATATACAAGTTCATGATGTTGAAAACATGTGAATGTAATAGAAATGTAATCTGTTATCAGTAACAGTGACCTTGACCTTGAACCAAGATGGTTGATACGTGCACTCTGCAGATCGTGTCACTTCTGTGAACAATCTTAAATCCTACAAGGGATTCAAGAGATATGGAGCGGCCACGGAATATAGTCATTTGACCTCTGATCTCGTCAACTATGACCTTGACCTTGAGCCGGCATGGTTGGTTCATGGGTTCTGCACATCGCGTAGTTGAGGTGACCATCTTACCCAAGTTCAATAAAAATCCTTGAGGGGTTTAGTGAATACAGAGCGGACACGAAATGCAAGGCTAAAACCTTTGACCTTGAGCTGTGACTTTGACCTTGAGCCGGTGCGGTTGGTTTATTGGTTCTGCACATTGCCTAGTTAAGGAGAACATCTGACCCGAGTTTCATGAAAATCCTTCGAGGGGTTTAGGAGATGGATACGATTTGCCGGACAGACAGATGGACGGACAAACGGACGGAAAGACAGATGGCCGGACAAACGGACGGAAAGACAGACATACATCCATGGCAAAAACAATATATCTCCCCCATATTTCGTGATAAAACTCTTGGCGGAATCAACATGATTGATATAGAAACATACATCTTGGCTGTAAAATTGAAATGGGTTAAGAGTCTCATAGACGCATCTGAAGCGAACGGGAAACTGATACCTAACTACTTCTTAAAAAATTTGGCAGGAATTTTCTACACTAATTAAGATCAATTTTTGAACAAATTTCACAAAGATCTATATCACATTTTCTACACATGTATTACAAATACATTATTAACAACATATACATGTATATTGAAAACATTGCATATCTAGTGGCATCAATGAATTAACTTGTATACTGTATATACAATGTATTTATGTATATAAATAATGAATAAATACTTATATAGACTGTATTGATCCCTGTCAGTCATGTGGCTGTCCGCCAGTAAGCTTCTGCAATATCTGCAAGTCGACAACTATCAATATTACTGTGATTAAAAACAAACAAACAGGAAACTGAATAATAAACGCGTACAACTACAAAACCGTATTAGTATGTATATATTTCGGTAGAACGGAATTTCTGAACAGTAAATTCAAAATCGTGAATGACAGGTAAACTACTTTTACTCATAAAATCTAGCTTTACATCACAATTACATTACTTTATAAGCTATTTCAAGTAATATAAACAATGTATTAACAAAAATTAAAACATTTCCACTTGGCTGCGCTTTCCGTTATAGTACCACAATAAGGCCGTAATGTGCGCCGTATGTTCGACACAGCAATAGCAAAACCGAAATATTTATAGAATGCAATAATGCAATTTTATTAATAGTTACTTTATTTTCAGACAGCATGGATTTTTGTTAACCAAATTTATATTTATCTTTTTTGATAAGAACGGTAAATGATATTCTTCATCAATAGTATTTATATGAATTAAATAAAATTAATAATATAATGTTATTAATCACTTGATTAATGATAATTTTATTATTCAACTTTACAATATTGGCTAAAAAAACAAGAATATAAATGTTCTTGTAACAATTACAATTTTATTTGTATTTAACCTAGTAAAATAAGATATCAGCAAGAGTCTAAAAACAAAATGGCGTCGTTTCAAAATCTAACGGAAGTGACTTCTCCGTGTTGGCCCTTTCTTTTAAACCAATCAGAATGCTTGAATTCCATATTGGCCCTTTTTATCGTATTGGCCCTGCTTTTCTCATACTGGCTCAGTAGCTTTGTATTATCTCTACCTGTTTCATATCATGTACGCAATTGATCTAATACAGTGTGTAATATTGTAAGTTGAATGATTATATAAAATATAAAACCTAGGGTTATTTTTATTGAATTTATTCAGTTGTAAGCACTTACTTACATTTTGACTCTTTGAAAAAATCTGTTTAGTGTGATTTTCATGTTTTAAATTTCCTTTTAATCATAATCGTCACTTCAATTACCAGCAAAAACATCTTCAAACTAAAATGAATCTCTTAGATCACCTAACAATATAACAGATAAAACTGAAACAAATATTTGTCTTTACACAGGGTGCGGGGGGAGTGCATTTTTTAATTCTACTGATGGTACAGAAAATACTTGTCAACACTGTTCTGCGGACAAAAATAAAACCTGATCTACAAGACTTAATTCTTGGAGATATTGTTGCAAACGGTCATTGTGTAACAACTCTATCTATATCTATTTCTTAGTAGTGCCTAACACCTCTCGCCATTATTATGTGCAGGGTGCATGCCGGATGTAAATTGTACATGATATGGGGGAAAAGGAAGTCCGAGTTAGCATGGGATTGACTAAGGAGGTTAAGCTATTTGGGACTTTTAGATAAATGGGTAGGGATATTGCTACAAGTTTGTAGGTACATTTTGTAGAATATAACCAGTTTGGAGACTAGATGCCTGTTCTTAATGGTGTTCCAGCCATTACTCTGGTTTTGACTGTTTAAATGACCATGCAAAAATACTTCCTGAGATCTTTTGTTTTACATAGGCTTTCCCCGTTCTTAGGAAGCACCTATATTCATATTAGTTATTATTTGATTGAATAGTTTATTATTTGTGAACTTACCCGAATATGTTTCTTTATAAATATGCATTAGACTACTAGTATTAAGTCCGTTTATCATGTATACATACTACAAAGTCAAATCTGCATAGTTGGTCTGTTTAGCATGTACAGTGTACTATGTACATAAACCTACAACTCCATATACATGTATGGAAGGTCAAATACGTCACAGAATACGTCTGAAACAGCTTCTTCCGAAGTCTGTGGATCGGAGAGTGGGGGCGGTGCAGGGTCTTGGTCAGTGTCTGCTTCTATAGGGAGTTTGCTGTTAAAGAAAGTATATCCTGCTTCTTTCGCTATTTGAGGTTAATCAAGCAGCAACTTTACATTGCATTTGAAAGCTTTGGACTTATCCGATGTTTTTACAGAACAACCCTACTTTACCACCGTCCTAACGAGACGGACCGGAATAAATAAACACTCCATTTACATGATGTCAATATCACGTTTTGATTTAATGATCTCATTTTTGGAATGAACCTTACAATTTAAATTTCAAAATGTAATGTAAATACAAAATATGATAACTTATTTGAGCTTGATACCTCTTCATCTTGTCGTCTAAAGAACAGAACGCATCCTGTGTTTGCTTGTGACAAAGTGTCTGAATGATACTTAAATGATAGCTTGCCGTGAACGTACATACACCTGTGTTTCAAGTGATCTTTATAATATGTATGTTAGCTATCGCCTTCCTATGCAGTCACGCTACTCAATAAGCGGAATACGCCCCATTACAGCCATTTGACCTCATTTATATATTAAATAAATATATGAGAGAGAGAGAGAGAGAGAGAGAGAGAGAGAGAGAGAGAGAGAGAGAGAGAGAGAGAGAGAGAGAGAGAGATAAAATCAAGTTAATCAAAATATAAAAAAACACATAGTATATTTATTATACATGTAATTATGGTTTTGGCGAAGTAATACTTATTCTACCCTTTGTGCATGAAAACACACACACACGCACGCACGCACGCACGCACGCACGCACGCGCGCGCAAACACACACACACACTTGCGTGATCGGCCGGAAAAGTCCGGTCTACAAATAGATACATGAGCGACAAGCATACAGTATGCTGTCTGATTCAATTTAGTAAACATAGACTTTACGGTCTGAAGCGTAATAAGATACTCTGAATTTGCTGCATGTATACGTGATGTATGTAATATAGATCATAGTATAATAAGCACATTCCCACGCTAGCCTTGTAGTCTCACGGTCTTGGAGAGCTCTGTCAAACTTCTTTTAGCGTAAGCTGTATAAAATGGATTTTGACCTACTTTTTGCACCTATGAAATGTTAGGAGTTAGTAGAAGCGCTGTGAATGAAATGGATGACTTTGATTAGAGGGTTTCTCCTCTGGTGAGTATTCAATTTGTTTTTTGAAGTTGAGTCTTCTGAAGATATACAAACACAGCTGAATATTGTATTCCAAAACTGTTTCATACTACCTCTTTGAATTCAGAAAGAGCATCTTGATATTTGGAAGAGCCGACAGAAGTATACTCAATGCAGTTTGGAATAGTGAATATGATCTATTATGCTATGCATACTTCTAGACGTTCAAGTGTAATGACTGTGCATGTGTTTATCGGCCGTATTCAGTTGGTATTTACCTTCATTACACACTGATGTGGTCGTATACCCTTTTAACTGTTTCGCAATTCAGTCTTTTTTTTACAAATAAATACATAAACTACATGCATCTTATAAATAGGATTCAGACACATGCCTTCAATAAGTAATTTGTCGTGGCATTTTCGCCTATGGATTTTCGCCCGCCACACGAAAACGTGACTTGGCGGAAATCAGTCACCGTGTAACGAGTTGCATGTTAATGTTCTGTAAAATGTATCAATAAAAAGACTTCAAATAAAGAAATAGCAACTGGCTAGCTCATAAAGGCATAAATGCAGACTTATTGAACCCTTTCATGAGGAATCCTTTCAATTTGTAAATCGACCAATCTACAGCTGCAGTACTGATCAGCTGTTAAATGAACTTCACCCTAAAATAGGGCGGAAGTAAAGGTGAAAACAGACGTCACAGCCCAAAAAGATTAGTACTAAAAGAAAAAAATTAGCATAATTTAGCAAACCTTAATTTTATAGGTGATTTTAATTTTTGGGTTAATGTAGCGATTTATTCTAAGAAGTAGCTATATTGGTGTGTGTGTGCAGAAACTAGACTTTTCTCGATATCACGAGGTTTCTAAAACATGTATTTATTATAGCATTGTAAACGTTTTTCGAAGATAATCTGCTAGTTATAGGGCACATATATGTTAAAAACCTGTCGCTAAAAATCACCGAGCCGTCCTGTGTGAAGCCTGCAACTTTTGGTGACACATATGGAAATCAGTTCTGACCCATGGATTTGTAAAAATTGTACACACTTTCACTTCTCTGATTCCGTTTTCAACGAAGATGACATTCCCTTCAACCTAGACGATTCTACATCCAAAACTGACAATGTGCAAAATGTATCTGACATCTTTGATAAACTTTCAACAATGAAAAAACAAAATCAGAATAAGTTTTTTTTTTGCTTGTTTAAACATCAATAGTTTAAGTCATGAATTTCACTTTATTCAGGAACTTTTGACAAAAAATATTGTTGATATGCTTGTTCTTTTAGAAACAAAAATTGATTCATCCTTTCCAGATGCCCAGTTTGATGTTAATAATTTCCATTTGTGGAGAAAGGACAGGAACATACATGGTGGAGGGGTAGCTGTTTACCTAAGATCTGAAATCGCTGGTGACAGAAAAGTAGCTTTTGAATTTGATTTACTAGAATCGGTTGCCACTGAGATATCATTAGATAAACAAAAGTTTGTATTTCTAAGTAATTACAAACCATCCTCAACTAAAGATATTTTTCAAGATCAATGCACAACTTTCTTTCTTAGATAAGACTACCAATAAGTTTTGATAAGTTTGATTAGTTTATTTTCATAATTCCAATAGACCAAAAGGTCCGTGAGGCATATACATCTACAAACACATAGAACATGAAAAATCAGAACATGATGTATAGCAATAATAAGTATGATAACATCTCCTTTCTCGGAGATTTAAATTTTGACCTGCTAGATAGCTCTAAGAGTCGACCTTTGAAAGATGTTTTTGATATTTTAGACTTTGAAAATATAATAACACAGCCTACTTGTTTTACTGCTATCGGGAAGCCCTCTCTTTTAGATGTTATTTTAACAAATAGGAAATATCTAGTTTTTAAATCGTGTAATTTCTCATGTGGTATAAGTGATGTACACAATATTGTTGGGTGTCAGCTTAAACTTGAAAATCAAGGTATCAAACAGAAAATTGTAGTTACAGAGGTTTAAAAAAATTTGATAATGAAACTTTTAATAATGATTTAAGTGAACAGCTTCAAAGTCTAAACACAGAAGAGGGAGATATAAATTATGTCTATGATAAATTCAGTAGTATATTCTTAGATGTTGCAAATAAACATGCTCCTATTAAGAAGAAGAAAGTTTTACACAAACCAGTACCTTTTATGAATAAAGTTTTAAAACAAGCTTTATATAAAAAAGGATGTTATTAAATAAATTCAATAAATACAAAAGTTAAAAATATTGGGAGAACTACAGAAAACAGAGAAACCTAGTTAAAAACAGTAGAAGGAAATCCATGAATAAGTATTTCCTAGATAGATGTTTAGGCGGATGTAAATCAAAAGATTTTTGGCCAACTGTCAAGCCATTTTTAACTAATAAAGGTAATAAAAACCAAAAAATTACCATCTTGTTTGAAAATGACAATTTGATTAACAACCAAGAAGAAGTCTGTGAAGTGTTTAATGATTTTTTCGTAAATGTAGCTAAATACATAAGTAATGACTCAATTCCAGTAGATCATTCGCATCCTAGTATATCTAGCATAGTTCAAAACAAAACTAATACAAACGACTTAAATTTTAATGAAGCAAGTGAGAAATTTATTAGTAAACACATTGATAGTCTCTGCATCAAAAAAACTACGGGCAATGACGGAATCTCATCTAAGCTAGTAAAATTGGCAAAACCTTCTTTAGTGGAACCGTTGATAGTTTTAGTAAATAAATCTTTTTCTGAATCAGTGTTTCAAAATAATCTAAAAAAGGCAGAAGTTACGCCGTTACACAAAACAAGAGGGCCATGATGGCCCTGTATCGCTCACCTGTCTACCATTGGCAAAAATAAAAAGGTTATTAATAGCAGAAAGGATCAATTTTTACCTTTGGCTCATGATATCCTCTTAATAAGCCTATGTAAAATCAAAAGACCCCCCCCCCCAGGCAGGGTTAATTTTGACCCTGAGGTCAGGATTTGAACAATCTTGGTAGAGAGTCAATTATTGCCACATGCTGAATATCTAAGCTCTAGGCCTCATTATTTTGCTGTCTGATCATGATCTGCACTGTTGGCTATTCATTTTTTTGCTGTCTGATCATGATCTGCACTGTAAGCTATTCATTGTATGTTGGCTGGTCATGATCTGCACTGTCAGCTTTTTATTTTTTGCTGTCTGATCATGATCTGCACTGTTTGCTATGCATTATTTAGCTGTCTGATCATGATCTGCACTTTCATAATTTAGCTGTCTGATCATGATCTGCACTTTCATTATTTTGCTGTCTGATCATGATCTGCACTTTCTGACAAATTTCAAGGATATCTGGGCTGAAAATGTAACATCTAGAGTGTTAACAAGGTTTTTCCATATTTGGGCTGTGACCTAGTTTTTGACCCCAGATGACCCATATTCGAACTTGGGCTAGAAATCAACTTAACAACCTTTCTGACAAATTTCCAGGATATTTGGGCTGAAAATGTTACCTCTAGAGTGTTAACAAGGTTTTTCCATATTTGGGCTGTGTGACCTAGTTTTTGACCCCAGGTGACCCATATTAAAACTTGAGCTAGAAATCATAGAAACAACCTTTCTGACAAATTGCCAGGATACTTGGACTGAAACAGTAGCCTCTAGAGCCTTAACAAGATTTTTCTATTTTTGGGCTCTGTGACCTAGTTTTTGACCCCAGATGACCCATATTCGAACTCGTCCGAGTAATTACTGGGACAAGCATCCTGACCAAGTTTCGTGACAACTGAGGAAAAAATGTGACCACTAGAGTGTTAACGAACTAAATGTGGACGGACGACGGACGACGGACGACGTCCGACGGACGACGGACGACGGACGACGGACATTCATCGATCCTAATAGCTCACCCTGAGCCAGCTCAGGTGAGCTAAAAATAACACTCTAGACAAAAGCAATTACAGGCCAGTAAGCATCCTTTTCATTATTTATAAAATCTTTGAAAGGGCTATAAATGTACAATTAATAAAAAATTTCAACCAACATTTTAATATATATTTGTCAGCTTTTAAATCAGGCTATGGGTGCCAAACAACCGTGTTGAATTTTATCGCACATCGGGATCGATCCCCATTTACACTTTCTGTGAAATAATTTCTCATCTGTGAAAATGCGGGTTTTTAAACTTATCGAGTCATTTTTTATTGTGAGGGTGCAAAACCTCTAATTGATCTGATTTTAGGTCTCATTAAAAAGACTTAGGACAGCTAATTATTACCGCCAAATCTTTGTGAATATGAAACAGTAAAACAAAAAGATTTGGAAGAAAAACAATCTTAATTTAGTTTAAATGTGAAAGTCCAAAGTCATCGTATAATGTGGACATTGTATATCGTGTAGCGCGCGCTTCGTATCGTGAATAGCTTGTATCGTACTGAATCTTGTATCGTGTTTTAACCGTACATGCAACGTGCGGGTAGCGTATGTATATCGTATGTGTATCGTGCGTTCCGTGTGACAAGTGTAACTTTCTGACTGTACTGAATACTTATTTAAATCACAACAGACCAATCACAGCCCTTTTTGTCGTAAATTAGTAATTCAACTGATCATCATTTACAAACAGTAGAAAGCTCTTGTTTTAATCAAAGTTGAACTGAAACGCTTTGTAAAAGTGAAAGCTATCACTAGGTCATGACCTTGCTGCCTATTTCAAGGCACCACTAGAAGCGGACCATGAGCTTGTCACCAGGATATCACCTACTAAAAATTGAATACTGTCTGTCTGAATATAAGAGAGAACAAAGCCGTGTAATATATTATTATTAACATTTTTAATAAATTTAATATATAATCATAGATTTATCTTAATTTTTAAAGTTAAACATTTATAGTACAATTTATTTTTACATAATTTATCATTGATAGTAGTAATTGCAATTGTAAATGTTATGCTATAGTCTGTTACAATAATAAGACCAATGGACCGCACTGGAAATAAGGGCTTCATGCAACTTTCGTGCGTTATCCAAGGTCATAAGATCATAAAATTTTACAGATATAATTATATGCACTTATTACTATTCTTACTATTTTATGTTAGATTCTTATGTCATACATTATATGATTTTATTTTGATGATCTTATACCTGAATAAATATTGATTGATTGATTGATTGATTGTCATAAGTACAAACTGTAAGACAAAGGTCACATTTAAAAAAAACACTAACTCTTCGCTCTACTGACTCATCTTTTTTCGAACTTATTTTCGAGACATATGTTTAAAGCCGTATGTATGACAAAAGTATTGACTACACATTCAAATAGTTCCATATAAGATACATTTAGTGTCTTTACTTAATCAATATTCTCTCACATTATGTGATAGGCCTACAAAGTTTAACGATGCTATTTCAGTTCATTTTGAGGTGCAAATGTACCTGCGAAAGTAGCTGTGATTTGTCATGTTTCTTCGCCAGCGGTAAACATTTCTTAAATGTGTAAGCCTTACCAAAGTATGTTAGTATGTTTACCGCTGGCGAAGAAACATGGTAAATCACAGCTACTTTCGCAGGTACATTTGCACCTCAAAATGAACTGAAATAGCATCGTTTGGCCAATTCTTCAACCATGTCAAGGTTTTATGGGTATCTTTCTCAAGATTAATTAGGACTGACAAAGATTTGGATGTTCTAACACTAAAATGGTGATATACAGCATTCTTGATAAAGCATGGGCACATAACTCAATATGACTTTTTCCATTTTTGATTGAAGAATCAAGCTTTGTTGGATATCAATGTAATTGGTATAAATAAGCTGTCTGAACATCATTATTAATGGCTGCTTGAGTAAACAAAGTGAAATATATGAAATTGAATTACTGAAATATAAGTCTTGCCTTACGTGTATGCTCAAACAAAAAGTGCAAAATAAGGCACAACTCAAATATAGATTTGAGGGGAAAAGATGCAAACAGTATCAAACCAAAATTATGTTTAATCAATGGTCCATAACTCTAGGTATTCTGGTTTGATCTAGACCATAAAGGAATACAGGCAAGATTTCTTATCTTAACATTTTCTGTTAATGATTGATTACAACCCTAAAAAAGTCGCTTCAAGAGTGCAACGATCATACTGATCTGTTGTATCCAATCATTTTACGAAGCCAAGATCTTTTTAATTCTATATCTACGTTTGCTAAATTGAGAAAGAACTCTTTTTTAGTCAAGGACAAAGACTTTGCACAAACTGGGAAACAAAAAATTGATCTTCTGTCCAAATTACTGGAGAATTGAAGTAACAGTTTAATGCTCTCTGTTATTGATAAGAAATAAATCCGTCATAATACGTAAACAGTTGCCAGTAGCAAATTCGGTTATGAAATGTCGATAGCCATAGTAAGCAGGAATTGACAAGCACTTGTCAAAAACCACAGTTAAACTTTGTAGGCCTATCACATAATGTGAGATAATATTGATTAAGTAAAGACACTAAATGTATCTTATATGTAGATATTTTTTTGTAGTCAATACTTTTGTCATACATACGGCTTTAAACATATGTCTCGAAAATAAGTTCGAAAAAAGATGAGTCAGTAGAGCGAAGAGTTAGTTTTTTTTTAAATGTGACCTTTGTCTTACAATTTGTATTTATGACAATCAATCAATCAATCAATCAATCAATCAATCAATCAATCAATCAATCAATCAATCAATCAATCAATCAATCAATCAATCAATCAATCAATCAATCAATCAATCAATCAATCAATCAATCAATATTTATTCAGGTATAAGATCATCAAAATAAAATCATATAATGTATGACATAAGAATCTAACATAAAATAGTAAGAATAGTAATAAGTGCATATAATTATATCTGTAAATTTTTCTGCACGAAAGTTGCATGAAGCCCATATTTCCAGTGCGGTCCATTGGTCTTATTATTGTAACAGACTATAGCATAACATTTACAATTGCAATTACTACTATCAATGATAAATTATGTAAAAATAAATTGTACTATAAATGTTTAACTTTAAAAATTAAGATAAATCTATGATTATATATTAAATTTATTAAAAATGTTAATAATAATATATTACACGGCTTTGTTCTCTCTTATATTCAGACAGACAGTATTCAATTTTTAGTAGGTGATATCCTGGTGACAAGCTCATGGTCCGCTTCTAGTGGTGCCTTGAAATAGGCAGCAAGGTCATGACCTAGTGATAGCTTTCACTTTTACAAAGCGTTTCAGTTCAACTTTGATTAAAACAAGAGCTTTCTACTGTTTGTAAATGATGATCAGTTGAATTACTAATTTACGACAAAAAGGGCTGTGATTGGTCTGTTGTGATTTAAATAAGTATTCAGTACAGTCAGAAAGTTACACTTGTCACACGGAACGCACGATACACATACGATATACATACGCTACCCGCACGTTGCATGTACGGTTAAAACACGATACAAGATTCAGTACGATACAAGCTATTCACGATACGAAGCGCGCGCTACACGATATACAATGTCCACATTATACGATGACTTTGGACTTTCACATTTAAACTAAATTAAGATTGTTTTTCTTCCAAATCTTTTTGTTTTACTTTTTCATATTCACAAAGATTTGGCGGTAATAATTAGCTGCCCTAAGTCCTTTTAATGAGACCTAAAATCAGATCAATTAGAGGTTTTGCACCCTCACAATAAAAAATGACTCGATAAGTTTAAAAACCCGCATTTTCATAGATGAGAAATTATTTCACAGAAAGTGTAAATGGGGATCGATCCCGATGTGCGATAAAATTCAACACTTTTCGTTAAACCGGCCCGGATATTCCGAAAATGAAGGTCATAGAGTGTAACCATAGTAACTGTTAACTATTGCGCCTTTTTGTTGAATCAAGGGCCCTAATTCAGGAAGTGCAGATCCGATCAGTCCATAATCGAACTCATCGAAGGTCTTGTAAAAATTGTGTACAAGTTTCATTATGATTGTTTTGAAAAATGTAGATGCTAGAGGATAAACAAGCAATTGTGGACGGACGGACGTACGACGGACATTCAACGGTCCTTAAAGCTCACAATTGAACACTACGTGGTCAGATGAGCTAAAAAAGTAAGTTATTTTACTTTGAAATACAATTCCAGTACAAATAAACATTTTTTAATCATTTTTTATACAATTTTCAAAACTCTTCAATATTTTTGCGTTTTTGCAGGATGATTTTAATTTATTTCTAACAGAATCAAGAACGCGACAAACCATTATAAACGCAAAAACATTCTAATTTCTGATATGTTCGTTTGATTTTGATAACATTTTGAAGTATGATATATGAATTGTTGTTCGCCGATCAAATAAGCAAAGTAAGCTTTGAAAATATGAAAAAAGACAGCGGTGCATGCACGTTTTGCATTTATAATGTTCAGGGTGGATGACCCACGTGACTTTTGGATAAAGGCGACGACCCAAAATATCAACAAATCGTCTCGATTCTGGTAGGTTTTTTAACGATAACTTTCTTAATACTGGAAGAATTTTTGTAATTTTTTCAGCATAAACCCCGCATTGAAGAGTGCTTTCCTCGGTTGTATAGTACTTCCTATAAAATATTACATTTTTCCTGTTATTGCTGACCAACTGAATTCTCGAATAGTAAAAGTATGGGTAAAGTACACGGGTCATCACAAAAGTATTGCTTAAATGGGTATTTCCGTAGATTACCTCTACGATAATCATATTTTAAACAAGATTTATGAATTTCTAATGTTTCAGATGATATACTTTCATTTCTAGTACCTTTTTTACAGAGTAATCCTGAACTAAACAGAAATGATAAAGTACACGGGCATTTCAGATGGGATAAAGTACACGGTCGTTTCTTATGTTTCAATGTACGAACTTGCTTATTCGTTTCTCGAATATTAAGGTGTTTGGAACCTTACAGGTGAATTACATGAATGAAGGCTTACACCCACATTTGATCATACCATTTTAGCGATAATTCCAGTTCCTGAAACAAGTTGAGGATATATGTGTCCTTATAATGAAAACTGTTCTACTTTCTTAAATGTGTTTCTTCTTTCAAGGAAATCATGCAAATGTTTTGAGGAAAAGAGATGCATCTAATTGAGACTATGCTGTGATATGCCAACATAAGTGTTAATTTAAATTTTTAATAGAAAATCTAGATTAACTTTGCTTTCTAAATGTTATATGGACATCTAATTCCTTTTATGCAATATTTTGATGAATTTTCTACATGTAAATCTAAAATAAATGCAACACTTAAATTCTGCTTTGAGAATGCATTTGTTCATTTTAATAACTGATTCGACAAATCCTATAATTTACATTTAATTCCTGTTGACATTAAACGAGCTGTTATATACAAATTGAATATTAAAATATCACAATATATATCTTTCTTTGCCGGCTTTCACGTCGCGCGTGACGTTTCAAGTCCAACACTAAGGCAACAGCTTTACCACACGTCACACAAACGTGAACTATGACGTCTTTGTTAGCATTGCACCTGCAAAAGAGAGAAGAGAACATGTTGTCAGTGCGGTATTTTTCAGAACGCATTATCAATTCCATCACATCTTGTGTTGGTCGAGAATTTACAAAGGGATATTTTCCTTGATGGTGTACACTGCGAAAAAATCATTTTGGGTTACAAAGTACGTTTATTTACGAATATGTACGGACCCATTCCATTATAAATAATAGAACACTGGCAAGTAGTATTACCTAATCTATACATTCTAGTCATTATCAATGAAATAAGTGTTTAAGAATACGTTGAAGTACCATTCTATGTAAAGTTGTTGTTGTTCAATTTAATGGATGGATGACGATCTATTACAGATGGTAATAAATACAAAGAAATAAAATTGAAACCCAGGTATCTTTACATGCATATGTTAATTCCCTAACAGTCGCAGTCCAAGCTGTGAACTGTTATGATAAGGCATTCAATGCTGTATTTAGAAAACTCGCGGGGTCTGTGAATGAACGTCTTGAAGAAAATTAAGAACCATTTGAAAGATGTAGAGGTTGTCGCAGCTAGAAGGGTTCCTAACAACAACGATTTAAGGGTCTGTCGGGTCACAGAGGTAGTTATTGCTAAATTCAGAAATGAGAGTCAGCGCAACACAATATCAAAAGCTAAATCTAAGCTTCGTAACAATACATTTGATACTGTGTTTATCCATGCTGACTAGACCAAGGAAGAAAGGATTGCTGCAAATTATTTTAGATCTGTAGTAAATGCTCTAAGCAGGGGTGGTCATCGTGTCGTGAGTGATCATTCAAGTGATAATAGTAGAAATGATAATGCTTACAGAGCTGATGGTAGACGTAATCATAGTAATAATAATCAGAGCAGAAATAATCGTAGTCAGTCTTCAAACAGAAGTAGGGATTCAGATAGAGGAAGCAATAATAACTCGAGTCCGAGAAATAGGAACAGTCATGACAATTTTCAACACAGTGGTAACGAGGTCAAGTGGTGTACTTTAATTACCTTGTTACAGTATTGTTGCGCAGTTAAGTGTTACATTCATAATGAAAACAATTATTGTTTTATATGATGCCAGTTACTATCGTATATGGTGAGTTTTAACATCGTAAGTGAAATAACAATGTCGAGTTAAACAGTTGAATTGCAGAACACCCGTGTACTTTATCCCATCTGAAATGCCCGTGTACTTTATCATTTCTGTTTAGTTCAGGATTACTCTGTAAAAAAGGTACTAGAAATAAAAGTATACCATCTGAAACATTAGAAATTCATAAATCTTGTTTAAAATATGATTATCGTAGAGGTAATCTACGGAAATACCGATTTAAGCAATACTTTTGTGATGACCCGTGCACTTTACCCATACTTTTACTATCCGAGAATTCAGTTGGTCAGCAATAACAGGAAAAATGTAATATTTTATAGGAAGTACTGTACAACCGAGGAAAGCACTCTTCAATGCGGGGTTTATGCTGAAAAAATTACAAAAATTCTCCCAGTATTAAGAAAGTTATCGTTAAAAAACCTACCTGAATCGAGACGATTTGTTGATATTTTGGGTCGTCGCCTTTATCCAAAAGTCACGTGGGTCATCCACCCTGAATGTTAGTGACATTATTATTCACAGATAGATTACATTGTCGTTTAAAGCCTTATCAAATATAAACTATATTGCCATTTCATCATTTATTATCTTTGAGGCCGGACAGACATAAGTGTGGCGATGATAAGACTGTTGAGCATTGTGTAAGTACGATCAAGATATATGTACGTGAAAACTTGTTCGTCATTCCTTTAATCGCGAAATTGAGGAATTTCCTAAACGATAAATTGTTAAAATACCTGGTATCCCATTAACGCAAATCCAAAAACGGTATATCAATTATGGGATGTTTTCAATATTTGCAGTGATCGTAAAGGTAATATTCGGTTTTAGAACATTACGAATATAAATATTCATCAAATTTAACAAGAGCCATGCTACACATGGTTAATCCCCCCCGCTGGGAAGAAGTTACCAGAAGGTTGTACTTTCGTACATTTTACTTGGTGAAAGGAAATACTTAAAAAGCCGTATAGTTATGGTCATGCTGAGTACAGTTTTCAAGTAAGTGGAAAAAGAATAAGGCAATGAAGAGAAGGTTTGCAAAATTATATTAATGTTCATTATCAGTATAGGTATGATATTTTTCTATTTGACTAAAAGTAGGCAAGGTAGAGTTATTGTTTTTGCACACTACACTTCCTACCAATATGCTATGTCAGTGTATTAAGTTTGAAGAAAATCCCTCAAGTACTTTTGGAGTTATGCTCCAGACTTGTTTTTCAAGTAAATCTGATAAAGGGGAATAACTCTAAAAGTAGGCAAGGTAGAGTTATTGTTCTTACACACTGCACTTCCTACCAATGTGCTATGTCAGTGTATTAAGTTTGAAGTAAATCCCTCAAGTACTTTTGGAGTTATGCTCTGGACAAAACTTTTAACGTAAATCAGATAAAGGCGAATAACTCTAAAAGTAGGCAAGGTAGAGTTTTTGTTCTTGCACAGTGTACTTCCTACCAATGTGCTATGTCAGTGTATTAAGTTTGAAGAAAATCCCTCAAGTACTTTTGGAGTTATGCTTCAAACAAGTAATTATGATAAAGGGGAATAACTCTAAAATTAGGCAAGGTAGAGTTATTGTTCTTGCACACTGCACTTTCTACCAATGTGCTATATCAGTGTATTAAGTTTGAAGTAAATCCCTCAAGTACTTTTGGAGTTATGCTCTGAACAAAACTTTTAAAGTAAATCTGATAAAGGGGAATAACTCTAAAAGTAGGCAAGGTAAAGTTATTGTTCTTACACACTGCACTTCCTCCAAATGTGTTCTGTCAGTGTATGAAGTTTGAAGAAAATCCCTCAAGTACTTTTGGAGTTATGCTCCGGACAAAATTGGGACGGAAACACGGACGGACGGACGGAGACCATTACTAATATCCCCTTCGCCTTCGGCGGGGGGATAAATAAGCATGTGGTGTGATTTGGTAATACATTAATTTTTCAAGATTTGCATGTTGAAGGAAATATGATATCATTTTTATCGTTCTGCAGCTATATACGAAAATAAATCATAGACTATAACAAAGTGAAAACCATCAAACAGAGTAACAATTTTTACAAATTCAGCCATCCTCTTAAATACTCTAAATAAAATGAAAATGAATATCATCTGGTCAGGATTTCAACCCATGTAACATTGCATACAAGTGAGACATCAAACAACTTTAAAAGCCACTGTCTATGTAGTGTGAAATTTTGTTTGTGAACAGATACGATACGATACGACAGTCAATTGAAATAACGAAAACACACATGAATGTAACTGAATGTATTGACGAAGATTAATTAGTGCCAGGTTAATATTGTCTGAAAACGTTTTGAGTTAATTTTTACTTCAAGGCAAACCATAATAAAGTGAATACCCAATGAAGGGCTATCAAGCATTATATTTGAGAATCATGCACTTCAAAGGGCATACCTGATGTCAAACTAAATAACCTCCAAAATATAAAATTTAATAATAAAATCTTTGGAAATACCATAACTTAACCTGTAAGTTTCAGCCATGCATTCCCAGTCATTATTACGGTGGCACAGAGGTGACATCCGCAACACTTTATTTATATTGTGGCCACAAGTTAGTAAGTTGTGGCCTCAACTTAACAAGTTAATAAGTTGTGGCCACAAGTTAGTAAGTTGTGGCCTCAACTTAATAAGTTGTGGCCACAAGTTAATAAGTTGTGGCCACAAGTTAATAAGTTGAGGCCACAACTTACTAACTTGTGGCCACAACTTACTAACTTGTGGCCACAATATAAATAAAATGTTGCGGATGTCACCTCTGTGCCACCGTACATTATCGATAAAATCAGCGGTTTGAAATATACTGCAGTACCGTAAACCATTCAATGATCTATGTAGAGTTATTGTTGTACAATAAATGGGTGGATGCGATTTATTACAGAAAGCTTCTGTATCGATTAACTGTGATGACATGAGGCATTTTTTGACATAGGTTCTTCTTTGAGATTGTATTTATTTATCATTTTTCGTTCTTTGAACACAAAACTGTGATTCGAGAATATAATCTGCAAGATGTAGGGAGTGCCCCTTTAAATGTTCACATTTTGGTCAATCCGGCCAAACTGGATGTAGACCCAACGTATAGTGTAATTGTATATAAAATAGTTTTTTATGTCACGTTTTAAGATAACCATACTGTAAATGTCATAGTTCACTTATAAACTTACATGTAAATGCATAATATTTGCTAATTGAAGACAGTATCGGTGCAATTTAAATGAGAAGACCATTCTAAAATCATTACACATCGAGGATAACACAAAAAAGAGTTTCCATTATGATCCTCAATAAACAAAGTACTAGACAAAGGGAGTCATGATGTTCTAATACAAACAAGAATAAAATGTAGGTGACACTAAAAACAAAGAGATCATTTTGGAGATCAGGTAATACAAGAAATTCAATGTAGATAAATAAAAACTTCTCAACAAATGGTGGTAGTTTGTTCCAAATGTTACGTCTTATATAAGAGAGATTTCATGCCAAAGCTTTTGCACTAAACCTGGTCTTGTATGAACAGAGGCGTCTGGTGAAGTTATACGTTCACTCAAATATCCTGGAGCTAAGCCATGCTTAATTTAAGTGCCTACAGTACTCCAGACCATTCTCTACTGCTATGGAATAGTGTATGTAATAATCTGTTTTAAGTGGTGCTATAAATGTCTACACCTACATCAAGACCTTTTGGTTGAATCCATACATCAAATCATTCCTGCATGGCCGCTAGTTCGATCGCGAAGTGTTGGAACTTCTCTATATCTGTGCTTTAAATCAATATCTAAAGAGAATTTCAATTTCCCGTCTTGAAAAGGGTACTACTCGTGAAAACTGTGGGTCGTTCTCGAAATAAAATAAAATGTGTGCTTATTCCTGCAAAAAAATAAATTGTTTTGATATTGAGCCAGAATAAAGTCAAATCATAAGGTACAACAAGAAAATGCAATGTTTTGTAGGACCTGCTGTGACAAGCTACGCTTTATCTTTGCAAAGTCAATATTGATATCTGTGCTTTGACGTGAATAGCACGTGATTGTTATTATATAACGATAAATAACATTGATACCTCTATGGTTTAGTTGGGCCTGCGACATCGATAGGAATGTATAGATAGTTTTAGAAAGCTTTGCAACTTGACAGGTAAGGTTTGAAATAAAATTGAGCTAGATCTTAAAATATAATAGATTCTGATAGTATCTATGATGTTCGTAATAATAGTAATAATAATAATAATAATAATAATAATAATAATAATAATAATTATTATTATTATTATCATATATAATAATAGGGGATTCAAAATTTTAACCTGACCTTCAATGTTGCGAAACAAAAGCAGCTAATTTTATCACGCTTGTGCAATATTTTAATACCGTGTCGCTACTTTTGTTTACTATTCCTAAATGCAGCATCGGTGAAAAACTCGTCTCGTTATTTTGATGTTAATTTCTTTTATGATTGTCTTTTAACTGATATATATACATTTCAAAATAACGGTTTGATGTGCATATGTGGCGATTTCAATAGTCGGTGTGGGGACTTGGAAGATTTTATTGCCGGGGTGGATAATATTGAACCACGCAATGTTATTGATTTTTCAAGCAACTTTTATGGCGAACTCTTTATAAAATTTATAGTTTTTTTATAAATACTAATATGTGTATGCTTAATGGCAGAAATGGTGCGCCTAACCAGTTTACATCTGTATCTGTAAAAGGGTCAGCAGTGCGTTCACAGAATGATATGAGCCGTGACATGACAAAACCAACATAGTGGTCAAATGACGTAATCGAGAAAACGCGTGGTAAAACTGACGTTAAAATCATGACGTTATATTTAATTCTAGCATAAAATGTGCTGTTTTTGCCCATTTTGCCGGTGTTTTAACAGGAGAAAAAACGTGTGTTAACGGGGAGATTCTCGCGCTCACGTGCCGTTATAACCCGTTTTTAATTATGCACGTTACAGGGCCAATGTAAATAATGGACGCCGTGTACATTCCTCTTTCAAGCAATTTCGGCCATTATCTGTAGAATCACCATATCACATAATTGTTTATCCTTTCAGTTATTTTATCCGGATATAATCCTTGAAACTGTAGATTAAATATTTTAACCGCACAAGATTCAACATGGCGGATCAGGTCAAATATTGTAAGGCCCCGGACACGCATAATTAAAAACACGTATCCATAACGACACGAGAGTCGCCTATGATACATTTAAAAAACAACTCTAGTGACTAGTCTATTTAAAAAGTTGATTTTTCTGGGGGTTTTTATGCTAGAATAGCGTTAACGCACGTTTATTCGTGTTATAACATCTGCAGAATCCCTCGGGATTTGTTGGTGCCCTCGCCCTAACGGGGTTGTTTATTTTAGACAGTACGATGCTGTTACATGCGTGACCTGTAAAATCAAGTCAATAATAAATGTTTTGCTAATGATTGTTGTTTGTAAAACAAAACTCCCGTCGTTTCCTATCGTCAGTAACAAGAGCACTGCGTTTGATACGAACCTGAAACCACAAGCCTTACCCGCAGGTGGACTATCATTTGAACGACAGACGTATTCGTCGCTACGTGAAACCACTTGCACAGGATGATACCTGTCCCTGTCTGCTCACAAGGAGTAGTTTCGAGATTTCTTATCGCAAAATACATTATTATATGTTAGAGCAGTGTAAATATTATGAACAGATACAGTATAATAATGATTGGAAACTCCGTTATGTGTATTTTGAAATACATAAACCACATGTCGGGAATGACATATTCAAACCTAACAAAATTCATAAGAAACTCGGTGAATTAAACATGTTGTGCTTATTCTAATTTATTCTCATGATGAATAGTTTTATCTGGTGAAAATATCGTCTGCACAAGTTTACATGAGGATCGAGCTCGTTCTGTAGGCAAACGAATTGAATTAGAAACATTGTAACCTCTTTACGTAAAGCCGACTTAGATAAATAAATTTGTTAACCTTATAAATTATAGATAAACAGCTTTGCAAAGTCACTTAAATAGTAGAAAATCAGGTGTTTGCTTTTTGCATATAAATGACAAATATTCATGCGCCTGCTTTCACCGTATTATATACATGTATAACTTCCGATCGAACTTATGCTTGCACAGACACAATAATTCTGGGTTTGGCGCACTGTCTTCATAATTTATTTTATTCTAACATGTGTATTTAGTAAGTAAAAGAAATGAAACTTGCATCGAAATTCACGCCAAAATGTAATATAGCTTTGTAAAGTCCGGAAACTGTGGCTTTATATAACTACGAAAGGTATTGAAATCAAAGGACTGAAGGTGCTGGAGGATCGATTGTCTCTGAACAACACAGTCTGCACACATACATGTGTAAATATCAGGACAACACAGATTGTACACATCACGTGTAAATATCAGGACACCCTTGCACGAGTAAAGTTATAAACTGGAGACACAACTGTCCACAAATTTTGATCTTTAACCATTTGTGTAAACTTTACTTTTGAGATAGGAACCCATGTGCTTACATTTTGCATTCAGTGACTATGTTCAACTACCCTATGAAGTATTAAGCTGTGAATGGTAACTGAGAAATGGATTTTGACAAAACTGAACTGAAAATTCATAGTTTGAACAACTTTTAAAAAGTTCAAAAGTTATGGGATATGAAGTTTCAAGGCTTTAATGGTTACTGAGAAAGTGAATTTTAAGAAAGCTTAACCAGATTCAAGACGACAGTGCCGACTGACGTCAAGAAGGTTATGACAATGGCTCTTCTGTTTTTCAAAGAAAAGCTAAAAATTGATAAATCAATCTTTTGTTATAAATTGATTCAGTATATACCTATTGTAGAACAAGTACTTGCCGCTTACATTAACTATCCCCGTGAGTGGTTAAAAATACTGCGAATTGCAATATACCGGGTCTATTGCGCACACCTAGTCATTACCAGCCTTTCTACCATACTGTTTTAAATTTTCATAACTTGTATAAAACAACAACTGAATGTTTTAATAGCAGGCTATTATATTTCATATTTAACATATACTAGACTCTAGCAGTACTTCTTAACAAGTAATAATGATGATGATTATGAGGATTATGATGAGTATTATGTTCCTATATACATTGTAATTAATGTATGTATGAATGTACACACCAAAATTTAGTGTAGCAAAAGAATCGTGGTAAAGTTTAGTTTAAACAATATTTATTCTCGAAAATACATAGTACCGGGGGTATATATACATACATAGTACAAAGGTGTAACAATATAACTGGAGTCTGAAAATAAGCTTTCAAAGAAAACTTATATTAATTCATTTTCCTACTTTGGTAAAGTTTGAAAGTTTTTGTTACAATTTATATTGAGTTAATATGCGTTCTTTGTAAATGACAGCATAATCCAGAGAAAGGAATTTGATTTTCCCTTTAGATTATTGCATTTGTCTATATTTAAAAATCGTTGTTAAGACATGAAGATCTATGTGATTTCTTACAGTTATTCGTACCCAGGTACGAATCGACTTCGCCGAAATGCGGACATTTTCGTACCATTTTCGAACCACGCATTTACATAAAATACAACAATTACAACGTGTTTAACGCATAAAATATGTTGTCATATTTCAAAAAGACATCTACAAGTGCCTCTGTAGAGTTAATTTGCTGATAAGTTTCAGTTTTATACCTTAACGCATGAAGGCGTATTTTAGACTAGTTTTCAGAAAATCTTTAGAGACACTAAATGACAACTAATCAGGCCGAGCACTTTTGATGTTAGAGGCGTTGGCAAGGTACAAAAAGATCGTTGTTTTTTATGTTGAATTCCGAGTTTTGTAATTTAAAATTCAAGAGTACCTAGTGGTTCGATAACGTATTACGATGTTCCGATAGTTTATGATCACAAACACAACATCGGATATAAGACACATTATTCGGCCTGACTAGGTGTCTTTTAGTGTCTCCGGTCTGACTTAGAAAACTGTTCTGATCAAAACCGCGTAGGAAACTAGTTCTATATACAGAACAGATACCTCGTTGATTTTTAGTAATTTTTAATGTTTTACATTTATTCATCAATATATCATAATGAAAACAGAATACAAGGTAATGCATTACAATTCTTTTTATTTCATTGAATATATAGAACTACTTTTCGGTCGTATTCAACAAAAAATTGTGCTAAGAGTTCGACCGTAAGGGTCTGAAATACTCTGTTAACTTTGGATACGATTGAATAAATCCAAAAAGAAAAAGTTGACAGATAAATAAATCTCTACATACGTTGATATTTACAGATTCCAGCCAAGATGAAAGACTGTTGTTATTCAACTTACGATGTTATCGTATAACAACATTCTGTTTGATCTCCATTTTCTTGTCTTACATTTCACATACTTGTAGAACATCATTGACAAATCAAGAAATATTTAATACTAAGATGCGACGTGTAGTGTATGCGACGTCACTGATGTTAAATTGCGAATTAATGTCCCGTTTTCTATTTTCCATGTTTTTTTTTAATTTTTAGGTATTCTTCGCGAAAATGATAACCCAATGATATTTGTAAATTTCACTGAGTTACAAGCACGAGCCAAAAATCGGCCCAAACAGTACGAACCCATTAAGTCATAAAATTTTTACGCTGCTTCAAAATAAACGACGTCACGAACGTCATTTCTTTCATTATTTACCACTGCACCTACCTCATTAAGTAAGGTTTTTGAGCCATTTCTAATCGACGTAAAATCATAAGACTGGTCTCAAAAGATTTGTAAAGGATTGTTCTTTTAAAACACTTAAAAAGTTGAAAAAGTGAACTTTGACCACTATGTTGGTTTTGTCATGTGACGGCTCATATGGATGTTATTTATGACGAATGGTGCAGCCTAATTAAGCAAAACATGTACTGTTCGATTTCGTGAACAATGTGTTTATAAACATGGACCATTCCATTAATTTTATATATTAGGGATTGCAGCATTGGTGCATATAAAGATCAGCACATTTATTATTTCAATAGATTTATCACTTCTCCACAACATAAAAATACTGGTACAGTGGTAAAGGTGCTGGCTTATAACACTTGTATATCGCGGTTCGATCTCCGGACCGAACGGTATTTTATTTTTATATTTTTTGTTTATATAATTTATTTCTTGAAAACGACCGTAACACTTATAAAATATGTAATATATTGTTGTTTAAGATATTTTATAATTTTTTTATTTTTTATCGTATTTATAGTCTCTTCATGGACAAGACGCGGTTGATACAAACCACGGCAAAAGATTTGTTATCTGAAGAATTTAACGAATTAAAGCTGGACAAGTCAGCTTATCCATGAGATGCTTTGATCTAAAAAAAATGTATTTTAAATTTTTCTTCCGTCTTAATAGTTGCCCATTTTCCAATGAAAGGAGATGGGAATTTCAGTGGTTATATCATCCTACGACACGCAGTCGGCACAATATTACAGACAAATTTACGCCGCCATTTGTTTTCTTGATAAAATGGGTCTAAATAGAAGGGAATTGACTTCAGCAGAAAAACGCGATGCCTACTTTCCCTCTTTTCTTTCCACTTATCTTTCCAGTCAGTCAAGCTTGTTCAAGACAAAATAGCCACAGTGGAAAAGAGTGGACAAACGTGGAGTAGTTAGCACTATTTGAATCTTAAAAACTAGTACAAATAATAAATAAAAAGTTGGCATTAAAACTAAGTCTCCACGACAGGAAAAAGCCCAAGCGCCTACAAAAAGCATAAAACGAACAAAATTACTACCATTCTTACAGGAACTACTGTCCACACCGCCACCTACCCTGGACCAGCCCCTAGTCTTGCCCTGTAGCCAACATTTAGATTTGATAGAAATCATATGCGGTTTCCATGTTTCTATATTTTCCCAACAGCTATGACAACAGTAGTATTTGTATAGTTTCAGTAGCTTTTGTCTGTTGTTTAAAACTATTAAGACATCGTATTCATTTCGTCCCTATCCCTTTGGAGTACATGTAAGCTATCACAAAATTATGTCCTTCTATTGGAAATAAAGAGAAACATACAGAAAGTCATTGAAATCAAAATGATAAAAATATGTGGTCGTACTAGGGCTCGAACCAGTAACTTTAAAGTACATATTATAGGCTCAAATACCTCGGTTATAACCACGCGTTCAATGTTGCGCACGACTACTTCTTATAAAACTACTGGTATATTTTAAAATATATTGACCCGACTTTCCTCGGCACTGGAGCAGTCTATTTTAAAAGTTTAAAAACACGAATGACCTAGAAATCGAACTGTTTACGGGTATTCCTTACACAAATATTTCATGCGGAAATAGTAATAAAAGACGTAGACCTGGTAAACCTTGGTGGACAAGTGATTTAACTAGTCTATGTTAATCTCTGTGTCTTGCTGAGCGTAATTGGCTAAAATTCACTCAGAGAAAGGAAAAGGTCCGACTTAAGGTAGAATATGTGCAAGCTCGAAAACATTTTGACCGTGAAGTATAAAGAGCGAAAAGAAGATTTTACTGGTATTCAATACAAAACGAGCTTTTAAATGACTGTAATGTTGATCAGTCGATGTTTTGGCAGTCTATAGGAAAAATTGGTATAAGTCAATGTGAAGGCAACAGAATACCAATGGAGGTCATTCTTGATGATGGTTCCACTTCTTCGTGTGTAACTGAAGTTTTTAACAAATGGAAAAAAACACTTCTGTTTTCTGTTTAATAATGTTGGTGATCATGATCCATCTGTTGGTGTTTCTTACTTCTGGTCAGGGTCGAAATAAGCTTCGAACATACCGTACTTTTAATGCAAGAGTATAAAACCGAGGAATATTGCAAGTTAATTTTGCCCCGTAAACACAGATCAGCATTTTGTAAATTTAGATGTGGGGTCGCTCCTACGTATAGAAACTGGAAGATTTGAAAACTCGAGGTAAGAGGATCGTGTTTGCCCTTTTTGTAACAAAATTGAGGATGAGTTACATGTTTTGTTAGATTGTGCTGTCTTTTGTGATATGAGAGCAGAATTATTAGCTAAGGCGTTAGTAATTGAGCCGAAGTTTTCAAATTTCAGTAAGACTGACCAGCTCAGTTTTCTGTTTTCTAGTCAATCATTAATTAGACTCTGTGCCAAAACCTGTTTTATATTCTGAAACGTCGTAGTTTTTATCTTTGTAATTAATATATTACTCTTTTCGTATATACTCACTTTAGACACTTAAATTGGATTAGCGATGGTTATCTAACTTTTACCTTGTATAATACATTGTAGTAATTGTGATATTTGTTGTGCAAACAGAATATTAAGTCTTATATTATTCTTAGTCATTTACATGTTAATGTATGTTGGTTTGTGTATGTATGTTTTATGTATACATGTGATAGATGAGACATTAATAAATAAATAATAATGGGTGGGGGACGTAGTAAAAATGTACATGAACGTAAAATGAGTTAAACATTGTATACACGTGTAAGAATAGATAAAATGTGCACTCCTTCAGTTATGTCCTTTATGGCATGGCGAGTTTCTTTTAAGCATCAAAAGCTTCTTTATGGATATATCCTCCAAGCGCTTAATAGATCTACTCAAAGGTTTTCGTATTTGCTTTCGGTTGTAGAAAAAAGACAGCACGCAACTTTTCATGAATTCTTGCAGATGATAAAGTTCGCAATCAGGCTGCATACAATTACGATCAACTAATTCATTCAAAAGCTAAAAACGGTTTTTAATTTGTGCTGGAATGTCTATCTAGTACAAATATTCAAAGTATAAACTAAGGCAAAAATAGATTATTCCAAGGTTGTAGTGCGTGCAATTCTATATAGATTCGCTAAATTGCAATCAAATAAATTTTGTTATGCTTACTTTAAAACGTTAATTTTTACCTGTCACCCGCTCAATGTAAGTCGCCATATTTGCCTTATTGAGTCACGTGACCCACTATGCGAGACATCGCACTGATCAGTCTCGGCGGCCAGAGAGCGCTACCTTTTTGTTTTAATTGCTGATAGTGATATTTGATCCATTAAAAATCAAAGCGCTGAAGACGCTGGATTTGTTTGTGTATTCAAAATATATGTCCTTTGTTTTGTTGTGGCGGCTATTTCAGTCTGTAATCTTCACAAGTGAAGGCTATACCAGTTGGGAAAAAGATATGAACAGAATGCAACAGTTATAAATCGTATTTTGGATAGAATTGTCTCTGTTTCTATTCCCGGTACACATAGACAGCAGGGGTTTTCACTGTACTCAACAAAATGTTTTCGAAGTAACGATGTTCAAATGTTTTACAGTAGTCATTGATATGTATTTTAACAAAAAAGTTCATTTGATGCGTTTCAAGATAACGAAGTCTACAGTCGAATATAGGGTAAATTGCCTTCTACTTAAAACAATCACCACCTATGAAGCATAACAAGACATTAACGTTTTCTGCTTAAGGTGCCCACGTGTTGGAACAATTGCATGTAGGAACGCAGACTAGCTCGCGCGAGGTCCGCAGAATAAACATATCAGCAATAAGGAAAGTTATAATTACGTCCCTTGCCGCGCATTGAATAAAATTTATGAATGGATTGATGAAATGTGTAAACATGCGCGTAAAAATTCCTGGCTGTTCAAAATATTTCATTCTTTAAAATGACGATCAGGGTTAGACATTTTGTTGTCACAGAAACTCCAAAACATATGTTTTCTTTAGGCATAAGGTTTAAGAAATGACCGGCGGGTTAAGAAATCGGAACTATTTCTATAGGATGTATATTTATAGTTAATCGTCCCTTATTTTTACGCATCTTTTGTAAAATGAAATACATCAGCGGTTCTTTTTCGAAAACAGTTTACTTTCGTTATATTTACAAAATTTAACTGATACTGCATGACTTTATAACATTATATATTTAAACAATACAACTTTCATGTCTGCAATGGCCATATGCTTTCAAATGAAGAATCATAATTTGGGATTATATGCTGACTGACGTGCCGGAGCTACTTCCAGATTTGGTACTTAAGGAGTAGGCTTCGGAAAACGGTATGTAAATTTGTTTGCTTCACAAACAAATAAAAAGAGATTCCTTTTGTTATTTATTATTTGCTTCTTTACCATTGTTGGCCTTCACAGTTTTCACGACAAATCCCATCTATATAATTAACTATTGCCACGCATATTGGAATGCAATAAGTAAAATTTCCATGGGGTTACACTGTGGACTAATTTTACAATGTGTTCTATTGTAACAAGCGGTCTTTTGATTTGAGATCGCGAACCAGTCTAAAACGGAAATAGCCGATTTTAAACGAATGACTACGAAGTTAGTTTTAGTAAGGACGCTGGACGACAACGATTTAAAACGAATGGCTACGAAATTATTTTTAGAAAGGACGGTAGTTTCAGACGTTGGTTCAAACAATTTCCATACAGAGGAAACAATGCCTATAGACTTGACGTAGAATCATCTTGTTTAGCATTAAACATTAACAATTGGTCAGCCACATACAAAATTAGAGTGCAAAAAGATTAGGTTTGGTTAATCACCATACATTAAATCCAACATTACTAATTATCGCAACCCCCACTCCATTTGGCGGCGTTCAAACATTTGACTTGTAAGCTATTTGTAAATAAAGTGCACTGAACCCAGTTGGGAAATTTCCGACAAGAAACTTGTTTATTGGGACATAAATCACCGATACGAATTTGCCGGTATTTCACCGATATTATGATCCTCGGCGACTTCCGTAAAATATCGGAATAGTTCCCGTGAGACGTCACTCCAAGGAACCGCGACATTGATTATAGTAAACAAGCATACAAAAACGATTAACTTACTATTTATACTATTTTTGCGAAATGGGAGGCGCTATGTGTGTTGTGGGTGGATGCAGCAACAAGCGGAGTGGAAGAATAAGCCTGCATCAGTTCCCTATGGACTTTTATATGAAAAGTCAGTGGTTAAGACAGTAGAGGGACTTACCACAGTCACATGAAGTTTGGACCCCGAAAAGTCATTTTTATAAAAAAAAAACCCGGACCGACTATCAATCACATATAATTATACGTATTATATATGTTTGAAAGTCTACTAAAGATCTACTCTATATAAAGGGCTGGCATTTATATTCAAAATAATTTCAAAAAATCATTTGCGGAACACTTCAGTTATCCTTCAAACATTTTAATTCTCGCTTACAATAAAATCAAATTACACAAATAATATCTCATTTTGACAACGTTGCCATGGTAAATAATTAGCGTAGATCTAACCATTGAAGGAATTTCAGTTGATCTAGTCCAAGGGCATAAGTCACAACAAAGGATGCGATATGATTTGTTTTTAATTGGCGACCCCCTGCCAGCATTCTTACTGGTCACACATTAATGCATATTGCACACTTGTCAAGTGCATTTGATACATAACAATATACAGAGTGCCAAATTAAAATTATGCAACCTTTTTATGTGAACGTTCGAGGTAACATATGAATTTATTCATCACTGTGATAAAAAACGAACCATATATTTAATAAATGATAAGCCTATATAACGTTAATATATATACATTTTTGTCACTAACCTTCGAGTTACATTTATAATGTATGATCAAGTCTGCATAAAAATATTTTTGAGTCATCTTACATAATATACAACTTGGTAAAAAGCAATTCAGCAAATGAAATTTTCCAGCAACCCTATAAATGATTAGAAAATAGGCCTACATCTTTTTGGCTGTTGATGACAAATTTTATGTACTCTGATGAAATGTTTTTCTATGAACGTATTTAGATAGAGATCGTGATTGTAAATATAATGAGTTTTTAAATAGATTTGCGTCAAAATTTTGTATATATATATGCAAGCTTGTGAATTTCTACCTCATTTTAGATATTGTAATTAGATCGAGCATTTGTGTTCTCATTTTCGGAGGCAAGTTTTAATCGTCAATGGAAATAATATCGTCCATAATTCAATAGTTTGTAAGTCATGTGCATGTGTAGTTCTAGATCGTTTCGATACATGTACATGGTACATTTCTTATACATTTAAGAATGAAACATATCTTTTCCTTTTGATAGAAACAAACAGAAACATAAGTTGGTGTCATTTGCATATAAAAACTTGACATAGATCTAACTGCTGAAGGTTTATACCTTAATCAATTAATTTTATAACATTACACGGACTTCGCTCAATACGTTAAGGGCTCAAACTGATAAGGTCACGTCTTAAATATCCTCATCTCCACTCTCTGAAGATGTATAATTAGATAAAATAAATCGCTTTCGCTGTTGTAAGAGTACCTGTTATCGGCCACGATTGTACTGGGTATGACGTCACTCCAGACTAGCGATTCCGAAACTGCCGCTCGTAGGTTTCCGGAAATATTATCGTCACTTTCCGTACAGGTGTGTTACTTTGAGAACTAAATGGGCTTACGGACAGGTAACCACTCGGTATTTTTCAGTAACAATTATCAAATTTGTATAAGCTGACGCATAATATTCTAATGTTAAAACGGAAAATCGTCAATAAATGGGACCTTTAATTTTGACGTGAACATTCTGTAAATCTACTCAAGACTGGTGCAGTTTTATAAAAAATCGTTATAATTACAATCACGGTATTTTCCTAACTACCTGTCCAATTTCACTCGATGTATTCCCTTTCATCATCATCAGTTCAAAATGTGTATTTTCTTAACATTTGTAGGGTTGATGGAAATATTCGTTTTGCCGAATGACCTTTTACCGAGTTGTATATGCGTAAGATATCCTGATAATATTTTCAAAACAGTTGAGCGTGTGTTCATGCAGACTTAATCATATATTATAAATTTAGCTTTTATTTGAGTGACAAATAATGTATAAATACCTTATGTTTCATTCATTTAATATCGTGTCCGTTTAAATCACATTGATAAGTTAATTCATATTTATATTTTATTGTTTATTTCAGTCTTATCATTGTACATTTCATCGATAATATCACATTGCATACAAAGTATCACAGTTATTTTACATTGTCACTTAATTTTGAGTTATAGGAGACTATGAGAAAATAGTCATTATACATAGAGAATATTAGGCTACTGTCTTTTGATAACATGTGATATCAGGTGAGGTAGATGCGGCCGGAAAAGGCGAGGCTCTGCCGAGCCTTTTCCGACCGTATCTGCTGAACCTGATATCACATGTTGTCAAAAGGCAGTTGACTAATATTCTATTTATCATGCAAATCTTCATATTGTATTTTTTTGACACTTTTAGGGGCCTAAAATAGAATAAATACCGTATTTATAAAAGAAAATGATTTCAAATTACTACATGTGCCTCGAAAAATAGTTCTACATTTCAAAGGACAAAAAATATAAAAACGACATAAATATAGCTTTATCATAACCTTCATGAGACTATTTATAAATGTTTTTCTGTCCTAATGTAATGATATTGTTTTGCAAACAAAATATTTGCAAAGACACACGCAAGAATTTCCAAGTAAAACACTGAAATTTCAAAAATGGCGGCGTGGGCTCAACACCATTGGGGTAGAATCTATTCTAATTGTAAACAAACGAGGAACTTGATAGTTGATGAGTGAAAAGTGAGCGGTTTAAAGACAGTTTTCAACTTTTGATAGGTAGCTGATAGGTTTCAGGCCATTTCAACCACGCATTAATTAAGAACTTACTGTAAAAATTGGATAGTGATAAAAAAAATGAAAATCAACTTTTTCTCAAAATTTGCCTCAAAATTGCTGTAGATGGATAGCAAATGATCTAACTAAGAAAATGAATACCAACAACCCTATGTTTATTTCAAAAATAAAAATTCTACAGGGGATTTTCAACATTTTTATGGTGCCTTGCTGTTCGTTTTAAATCATTCAATTTATCTATTTTGGCTGTATTTTTATGCAATAACTACTGGTTTCTTTCAATTAATCGGACAGAAACGGGACCTTTTTGTAAATAATTCTGCCAATAATGCAGATAGAAACACGAAATTTTCACACAATGAACTTCGGTCTCAGCTGTACGCATCCTTATACTTTGAGATGGTCACAAAGTATGTTTTCTTGTTCAATTCGAGTAATACAATAACCAATGAAACGTCCCCGAAATATGCAACGTCCGTTCAATCATCCGGACAATTGTTTATTTGTGTAAAAAGTCTGTTATTTCATCAGATTTTTTTCTTTCTGGTTGATGTTTCACATTATGCTCTGTAAGGCTCAAAGTAAACAAGTGGAATTCTCGGGAAAATCAACTGGTAACTATTAATAGCATAAATCCTGAACCGAGGTCCGTCATGGTTCATTGATTTAGGTCTACGTGTACTAAATGTGTAATTTAATGCTTTCAGTATCAATTTAACGAAAACTATCTACTTTTTCAAGATTTTAGTATTTTCTTTATGATTCGCAAAGCCTTCTCCATTCCCAACTGTTAAAAGTCTATTGAAACTAATGTTGAAACGGAATGCTAACATCGCTAACCATTTGCGCAGGTGCGCATTTGCATTGATATATTAAGCCCCCACGTGACCATGGCCGTCTGCAATCAAAATATAAGACAAGTGCGGTACATATATATCAAATTCTGCTCTCTGCCCCTCGTGGCGTGCACGTCGCAGAGCAGGCACTGGGTCTCGACTCTTGCTTGACTTAGGTCTTGTAATTGTCGGGGCCTAGGCTAACGACGAGGGGGTGACCCTGACAAGGGCCGTTTGTCTTTTATTCGCACGATGTTGTGTTGAACTCCACCAGACGGGAGGCGGCGAAGCTCCAAGTACGGTAGCGGCGACGATGGCGAAGAAATCTCCAAGAACCTTGCGTGCCGGTGACGAGTGCCGGGTGGCAGGGGATCATCAATCTTCTACTCCGGATGGCGATGGTGGTGCCTTGATAAGACCTCCTTACAGTGACTGTGCTGGGGGGAGGCACGAGAGTCCTTTTTAGGACTTTCATCCTTCGGCTGCGTTTCAGACTGAGCCCTTGTCAGGGCTATTTCGGACTCTAAATTCACTCTTTACCAGTTGACCTGGGGAGATTGGAGATGAGTGTGATGTGGCGTGTGCTCTGGGAATGCTGTTGGGCAAAGGGCTGGTACCCCTGCTCCTAACAGGGTTGCAGTGTCACATCGGATAGAAGGCTACTCTGGAGTGAGTGGCGTGCTAGCATGGGACGTCAGACCATGTTGGCCCGCTCACGTCAGGTGTTTCGAGTGAGCAGCGGAACCAACACGGTGGTCTTGGAAACACCGTGGTGGCGACCCCTCTCACATCGAGGTGAATCAACTTCGTTGATCCGCCGGGGGGTGGTGTGCTATGATTACGCCTAGTTGTGTTTTCATGGCCCGCCCCTTTTATCTCTCGACAGTGAGCCTGGAGTGTTCTAGCATGTTGGAGACCTGCCTGGTCTCTTAGAGCAGTCCACGTTCACTGCTAGACAGCATAATCGTGAGAGGTACAGAGGGCCTTCTGTTCGATGTGGCAGTGACCTAGTTACGAGACAATCACTACCTCTGGGGCACACAATACTGAACACTCGTTGAAAATCTCACTAGGAAAGTTGGACTATACTGACTAGAAATTGCAGTCAGGTAAATTATTCTCCTATTTCGGACGCAAAATTTGCATTGTTAGGGGCATGAACAGGAGAACATGCCGGGTCGTACCGATTATACCTCGAACGAGGATGGTGGACCTAATAAGCACGATAACAAACAAACAAAATATATCAAATTCATTAATGCTGTTCACCTAAGTGATAAGTTGACTACACTGTCACAGACACGGAAAGCGTCTGCAGGATCTGGGTATCTTCATTACACGTTGGATCAAAGGATAACTGTTTAATTACGTGCAAATCGAAATTGTCCGGATGATTGAACGTCCGGTTAACATGTAGGATACCAGTACATCATTAACAATGATTTGTAAACAAAAATACAAAAATGATAGGATAAATGAAATGTTTTGATTACTTTTTCTCTGTGCTTGCACTTGAGGAGTCTTGCTTGTTGAACTTGAAGTAGTCCGGCATGTTATCACGTCAGTGACGTGATATCATTTTAAAATATCGGACGGGTGTTATCGGTCAGATTTAATGCTAGTTGCATGATAAAGTTCAAAATCAGATCAATATTCTATTTTACATGTGTACAGATAAAAACCTAAAACTCCCTTGCTAATCTTTATATTAAAATCTGCCTTAAAATGAAAACTTAAGACACTGAAAAGGAAAACTATGAAAATGCATTATTAAAAATGGATGTAAAATAATGGGACTACAATGGGTTGGATGAAATGTTGTTTGATTTGCAAAAGGGTTTTAGATGACTTAAAAAATTTGATACTAAAACATTATTTAGTACAATACTTACATAGTTTTCTAAAAAAGATCTTAAAATAATAATACTACAATTACGTAAGCTGTCCAAAGAACAGCACTGTAACTTTAATTTGACTTTAACTAGAACATGTAATATGAATCTACAAGTGTTCAGTATAGATTTACACAAAACATGTCTATTTATACAATATATTAGATCTTTCATTTAAAATTGCGTAACAGGTTTTGGCACTAAATTGTACCAGTTGATCATTTGAGAGTGCAAATACCAAGTTTGCATCATCATTCATATCATTAAATTCTTGGTTTATTTCAACAGCTTTTTCAAACAATACATGTCTATATGAGTCTGATATGCAGGACAGTGCAACAACACATTTTTTCAGTTTCAACATCAGATTTACAGATTGGACAGATTCTTATTTCAACAGGCAATTGTTCATATCTTCCAGTTTCTAGGCGTATGGGGGCAAGCCCACATCTGAACTTAGCTGAGGCTGAACGATGTTTAGCCGGCATTAACTGTGATACATAAAATTCAGTGTCAAAATCATGTTTAAATAACCTGTATGTCCGGAGTTTATTCCTACCAGTACTATTGATACCTCTTTCTTGTTGTATACAATTTTCCAATTCCTTAACATAATTATTCATGGACACATTTTGCTATTGTATTACAGAAACATTTGGATTTCAATACTAAACCATTTTGGACAATGTCTAACGAATCAATTGTATGTAAGTGTTGTTTAAAATAATATTGCCAATTTTTACGTTCATTACTAGATTTTCTATCACAAAAAACTAAAGATTTTATAATTAATTATGTTGTCATTCATACCAATTAATCTATGCCACTGTCTAGATACTGACTTCCACTGGTCTCCAACCTAGTTCACCATTTCACATTTCAATGCCTGACAAATACTCTTATATGCTATGTCCATATCACTCTGATTTCTCAGACTTAAACTTATCCATAAGATACCACCATAGCTGCTATCGACAATCTCAATGTCAAAGTCAGCATATAAATCATTCGTACTAAAAAACCCACCACCCCAGACCCATTCCTTGCATATCTATGAATAGACTTTCATATGTTACCTCGTTCACACAAACAAGTGTGCATAATTTTAAAAAGACCGCTCTGCATATTATTAAAGTCTGTTCCATTCCACTTTGGACCCCTAACTTTGACCTGAACTGAAAAATCCTGAGCGGTTTTCGTACAAATTTTACCTGTTTTGTGATCTACAAAAAAGTCACCCTCGGGAATTTTAAGCGTTTTTGAAACAATCACGTCATTTTATAAAGATGCCGATTTTTATTTTTCTATGGAGACTCACCATTGTTTACATTGGACGCCATTGACGTTTGCTCTTCCGTAACAGAGAAGTTTCGCCAAAGTTCACGTGTTTTTCAATAAAATGTTCGGGGGACATTTCAATAATACAATCAGATGCATGGTTATTAATAATGAGGTCTATAAGCACAAAAGTAACGCTTAAATGTAAAATAAAAAAACTGTTGAAAATCCTACAAAAAAGATTTACCTAATAATTCCTGCTTTCAAATGATTCCTAGCCTACTGCAGTAGGCTAATGTCAGGGGCGTAGCTAGGGACATAATCGAAGTACTCCAAGTTTTTTGTAAGGGGGGTGTCGGCGGCGAAGCCCCGCGCGATTTTTTTTAAAGCCAATTATACTGTACATGTAAATAATTAGGATGTATAAAAACAAAAATAATATCAAACAGGGAACGCCACGTACCAAAAACGCAGCCTCCCCAAAACGAGCCCCACAGCACCCAGAAGTGCAAAAACTTATTTATTGCATTGATGAACACAAGTTTACCATTTGTGATTAAAAATAAACCAATACTGTTAGTATACCCGAATGGACATGTACCCCCCTTAGGCACAAGTTTAACATCATTTTTAGGCCATTTAAATTTTTCATTTTTGAAATTCGAAGTACTCCCGTGAGTATGGGAGTATGCCTGGCTACGCGCCTGAATGTCGTACTGACAGTCCGTCACTCATTTCAGATTTACTCCAGTCCATTCATGAGTCATGACAGCACTAAACATTTTGAAAAATCTTAAGCAGTTGTTGAATTTCAGGTGAAGTAGCATAACATGCAAGTGAAACACACATTCATTTAAACAGTGGCCCAACATGCATGTCACAGTATAACCCTGAACACTCCATAATCCATTCCAAATCTTTTATTTTCCTTCACAGTAATGAGCTAGATCTATTGATATTAAAACGACAACATAGATTTCAATTCCCCGAAACTAGCTCGTGACGTATTGATTAGATGACGTAGTATGAATAACAAATATAGGCGACACGAGTGGATCCGACGTGGGAGCGTGCAATTTGCGCGCACCCCCTTATGCATACTGGTATCTAGCTAAATAAATTGAAATAACACACAAGAATCTAATAGTACTGTATAGGCATTTGGTCGTAGATTGATATACCGTTTTTCATAGCCTGGCACAAGTGCGGAACACACCTTTTACGAATCGCGTAGAATTTACACGCTTTTAAGAAATCACCTGTTCGATATGCATGTGCCTTCCTCATTCGTAGGTTCATACCCATATCAACTGCTGTTTGGACAAAACCCGCTGCCATATACATGTATGTCTTACTTGTTCCGTTAGTCACGATGCGAAGGGTCATGATGCGATGCGAAAACACGTTGGGGCGATGCGATATGAATATCGTCTTCGCATCGTGTGATCGTCCCTGCGCATCGTCCCATCGTCGCTTGCTCATATGTATTTTGTCAGGGTCTGGAAATCTGGATAGGGGCAATGTTTTCCATTTTTACAGTAAATATGCCTGCTAGCCCAGGGGCGTAGCTAGACCTATTTGTAATGTACGCACAGATTATGCTGGGGCATTAGCCCTGGCCAGGGGTCCAGGTGGCCGGAGGCCCCCGGAAGCTCTGAGGTTTTAGTAATGTCTGAACGATTTAGATACGTTTCCAAAGAACCTATGTATCTATTGTAGACGAAACAAAAGATGATATGAAATGAAATAACAAAACTGTCAAACTTTGAAAAGTTCTCTCGCCTAGTGTGTGTCGCGTGAAAACTGTTTTAATTTATAAAACATGGCCCTTATACAAAATCTCTAGAAGCCCGCCCCCCTACTAGTAACTGTTAGTGTGACCATCCTTCGTTTTATGAATTGTTATTAATCTTTAGGGATATAAACATAAAAGAAAGTTAAAAGCTATCACGGCGTTTATTAAATAATTTTAAAACATATTCTAAGCATACATGATCTTGCATGTCCTGAAAACGTAAGGCCAAACGTTCGACTCTTTCTCAGTTTAGTGAATTTGTATCTTTGTATAATTTACTCCATGTCCATATGAATGTTCACAAGTCTATTACGCCCTGTAGTCAGGGAGGCTCTCTGGTACGTCTTCAAACGTCTCGTGCTATTATTACTGACGATGTACGCAGAGTTCTAAAGTGTATTTTGATTATCTTCGCGTTGATTCTGTGGCTGCTACAGCAGATAGTGACTTAGAACTGCATATATAATTAGATGTTTCATTTTTTACCGCCAAACAGATAGCAAGGAGCCCAGTAAACATGAACACCTTAACCATTACATGTCATGTTGATATTCATGATTTCAGTTTGGTACGAAACATCTTGGAAACATTTCGAATCCGTTTCTATCCTCGTGGAACCGGTGCGTTAAGACATTGATATACAATAGGTCATTAATATTACAATGCGATCTAGAAAGCCGGATTTGCTCGAGTCAAGTCGTGTATATCGTGCGTTTAACGTGTGTATAACGTGTGTGCGTTCATCGTGTATTTTGTCAATCGTATATCGTGTATCATATCGCATCATTCATCGTGCAACGTGCACCATATACTTATACACGATATACTATGTACAATACACGATTCCTGGTGCACGATAGGCCTTTACGGTAAACGATTCGATGTTTTTTTCACTCGTGATTTGTTTTACTAAGCGTGTACATCTCCGCAAAACAAATTAAGTGCTGACTTCACATTGTATTATTTTTTTTTTCATTCGTCTGTGCAATACGGACAATAATGACTTCCGGGACAGGAGGAAGAGGTTTACACATGACATCGGAAATTAAATAATATTTTATCGACGGAAAGGATATAATTTTTTTTTCAGTATCTAAACTGGTGTTGTCACGGCATTATCTTACGTGCAGTAGACAATGTATAAGGAAATTTATTGGGAATTATAACAGGACAGGGAACATAAAATTACTTTAGAAGGTCAACCATTGAACATTTATGAGGTAGATAAAAATAATATCAATGACGAATCATCGATAGTTTTTCACATTCAGTTAAAATCCGATCAAAAATAGTAAAATAATGTACAGTACCTAATAAAAATTGCATCTTGTTTATGGTTATCCTAGTAATCGTTATAAAAAATAATCGCCACACAAATTAACTTAAAAACTATGAAAAATTTATTGAAAAGATAATTATTTTGACTGTCAAAAAGACAAACGGACAGTGTAGTGTAGTGGCGCTTTAAAGAAACGTGTTGAAAGCAATTAACTTCCGCCCATTTTCTTGCACCTCAGAATCAATATTCAAATTCAATTTTGACACTTACTGTAAATTATTTCGCACCTAGATAAACTGTGGACATTTGAAACTTACCGAAGTATTTTTTTCTTTTGTGTAGGTGCGAAACCTGTAATTAATTGGTATTATTTGTTTGGTCCCATTAACGGTATAAGAACAACAAATCGTTAAAGAGAACTAAAACAAACAGATTTGGTGAAAAAAAAATTTAAGTAAAATGTAAAAAGGCCAAAGTAATCGTCTATCGTGTAGCGTGCAACATGCGCTTCGTATATCGAATATCTTTCTTAGTCGTGTACCGTGTAATTACCGTTCGTGTAACATGCGTGTTTCGTGCGTGTATCGTGCGTTCCGTCTGACAACTGTTACGTTCCGACTACTGTATACGAGTGCGCAGCACGAGTATGATCCGACCATGACGAGAGTCAATCCGGTTTCTGGATCACATTACTATGATAATGACCCTTTTATGATATACCTTTGGGTACTTGCCCACACAAATGCCCTTTATTTTAAGTGGCGTTTAAGCATAAAATAGTTAAAAGTTAAATTCTAATTAGCACGAAATAGGTGTTGCATGCATCGTCATTCCATATTCTAGCATAAAATGTACTGTTTTTGCCCATTTTGATGGTGTATTAACAAATGAAAAAACGTGTGCTAACGGAGAGATTCACGCGCTGTTATAACCCGTTTTCATTTAATATGAGCATTACCAGGGTCATTGGCCATTGTAAACAATGGACCTGTCTCCCAAGTCTAACACCATGTACGGCGTCAACAGTGCCGGGCTTAAACACTGCTGGCGACGGCATAAATACGACGTAAACAACACGGACGTTGTCCTGTGCATTATTGAACGTTGTACCAGTAAGAACGTTTCATTTTTATTTTCATTTTTTAATGCTATTTATGCTAGAAAAGCATTAACGAACGTTTTTTTGTGTGTGTGTTATAACACCTGCAGAAACTCTCTGCGAGGAAATCAAATCTGGCCTTCTTTAATCAGTTTAGTCCGTTTTGACAGATCTGACATTTTCAAGTAGGACACAATGGATAGTCGAGATTCATTGTTCCATACTCGGGTACCCGCGTGGAATGTATGGGCAGTTTTGAATAATTTAGGCCTCTTAACAGATACGTATGTAGGATATGTTAGTCCTTTGAGAAAATTATACGTTCTTAAGACTGCAGGATTTCATTAAAATGAAGTTCCATATAGTTCTACTTGAGCGAGCGAAGCGAGCGAGGAATGTTTGAGCATTTTAAGGCCAGTTTTGGCCTTTTTTGCGATAACAAACATGTACGATCCGGATCTATCGCTTGTGACTCACACAATCCTCACCCTTTCATTTTTATTGCATTTTCGGGACATTTAAATTTCGATCTTTGCTGGCGATGTATACGCACGTGCGTATTGTGCGTAACGGCAGCTACGCCCCTGTAGCCAGATATTGTAGCCAGTAGAGTTCTCTCATGGAAAATGTTTTTTCCGTCTGGACGCAATACATGAACTGTACAAATGTTCTGTAAATGGGCTACATTGGATGTCTTCATCTTCAACCGTTTCAGTTACGTATCGATTTCAAATTCATTTTAATATGTGCTTTAGTCTTTTAACTTAACGGCTAAGTAGGTTTTATTTCTTATCCGACGACAGATTGGGTCGCAAATTACGCAACAAAGTTGGGTATTTTACTCTAGAATTAAGCGAAAAGTGATAGATCTATATGTGTCTGTTTTAGTCAGTTTTAGTCAGTTTTATATGTGCGAAGGCTTTAAAATGACTTGTTATTGTTGTATAAAATATATTCTAAGTAAAAATAATATTTGACATGTGTGCGTGCGTGTCCGTGGTCTGTATAGATGTACTTGAAACATTACCTTTTACGGGAGTGACAGCCTTGCAGTGTCTATTCTAGGACGCGCGGTTGAGGGATTCATCCTATTTTTTCAAAGATCTATTCACAAAAGAATAGTTTTATAAATAATTTTCATTTCTGAAAATATATGGTCATGATCTCTTAATGTTATGGTGGACTCCCAAAGAAAGCCCCCCTCCCCCCGTCCCCACCCCCTTCTTTAAACAGCTGAAATCTTCGTCCGCGTCTGAGTGTGGGGTTCTTATTACATGTCATATATTTTCTATATCAGTGGGTGACTAAGAATTTGATATTTGCCGTTTTTCGACGATAGATAGCTACTTTATTTTATGTTTATCTATGATCCGAAAATTGCCTGTCGGATTAACATGTTTTATGCCGTCAATTAACAGTTTAGAGCCCTTACAAAATAACGAAAATGTACCGGCTGATCCTACTGATCCTACGATGCCGGTGATTTAAAGCAAGTTGGTATGCCGAAATCGTTGAACACCGAAGAAATTTGTCTCTTTCGACGTAGGTAATTTTGAGTACGTCCCTGGTAACGTCAGCTATGGACGCCGCCATCTTGGAAATCGACGCGACGTCATTTTGCATTACGCCCTATGGAGAAAATCACAAAAATGCGGATTTTTACGTTTTAGTAAGAAATAATGGAAAAATAAAAAAGATGCCTGGAGATATTAAATTTCCAGATATATATATGCTATAAAGAGCAAAAATACATGCAATGACGACAAGAAACTAATGGTCCAAAATTAGGTGGAACAGACTTTAGGTCATTAATTGACAGAGAGAGTAAAATATTGGAACATTGGATTTTAAAGATGATCTCAGCATTCGGTGTTCCCAACACATGTAAATACGCTTATGTTTCACACAGTCATATAGAATCTACTGTAAAGTTACAGTACTCTATACAAGATTTTAGGAAATGATTTTGAATATAAATGTCAGGCATTTATTCAGTTCTAGAAAATAAATATGTGTCTAAAATTAAATCATATGGTCCTGAAAATATATTTTGTGAAAAAACTTTCAACGTGACATTCTCGTTTAAGGTGTGTTTCGGCGTGCTTTTACAGCCACACGAGAAAAAATTAGCTTTTGCAACTAGAACTAGTTGTGCTCAAGGGAAATTTGTATAATTTTACAAAGGCCGAATTTAAGGGGGATCACTGGTGAGGTTTTGGATTTTTGCACTTCCGGAAATTTACAGTTGTTATATTTAAAACATGATGAGTTAACTGGAAAAAACAATTATGTAGTAGTAAACTTAGGCACAATAGGAATATTTTAGTGTAAAAAAATTGAACATTTTTGAGAAAAAATATTTTGACCTCACATTTTGTGACTAAATGGACAGATTTTCTCAGATGCCAAATGGGGGTAGTGGTACAAAAATAGTCATTTCTCAAAAATCGTTTAAGATATTTACTTAATTCAAACTGTTTTACAAGAATAATTGTTAGGATATAAAAACTAATCAATAACTAGTTCCTTTTACAGTTCTTTGTTACAGACCTATGTCGTCATATCTCAAAGCTCGTCGAAATCTAAAAACACATTTTTTGTCAGTTTTTATTGAATTTCTTTCTTATATGCACATTGACCCCCATTTTTAGCTCGACTATTCGAAGAATAAGGAGGCTATTGCACTCGCCCCGGCGTCGGCGTCGGCGTCGGTGTCGGCGTCGGCGTCTGCGTTGGTTAAAGTTTTTTATAAATTCAAATATCTTGAATACTATCAAAGATATTGACTTGAAACTCAAACTATATGTTGACCATCAACATCTACACCTGGGGAAACAATCCCCATAACTCTGTTTTGATTTTTGACAGATTTATGCCCCTTTTTAACTTAGAATTTTTGGTAAAAGATTTTTATAAATTCAAATATCTTGAATACTATCAAAGGTATTAACTTGAAACTCAAAGTATGTGTCTACCATCAACATCTACACCTGAGGAAACAATCTCCATAACTCTGTTTTGATTTTTGACAGATTTATGCCCCTTTTTAACTTAGAATTTTTGTTATTTTTTTTTGTAAATTCAAATCTCTTGAATACTATATAAGGTATTGACTTGAAACTCAAAATATATGTTTACCATCAACATCTACACCTGAGGAAACAATCCCCATAACTCTGTTATGATTTTTGACAGATTTATATCCCTTTTTAACTTAGAATTTTTGGTAAAAGATTTTATAAAGTCAAATATCTTGAATACTATCAAAAGTATTGACTTGAAACTCAAAGTATGTGTCAACCATCAACATCTACACCTGAGGAAACAATCTCTATAACTCTGTTTTGATTTTTGATAGATTTGTGTCCCTTTTTAACTTTGAATTTTTTGTTAAAGATAGAATACTATCAAACGTATTGACTTGAAACTTCAAATGTATGTTTACTGTCAACATCTTCACCAATGTTTTTGATTTTTGACATATTTATGCCCTTTTTAACTTAGAATTTTGTCACAGTTTTTCCAGACTAAAATGGAAATACTCAAAATGGCTTTCTTTTGAAATGTCATAGAATAATTATGCAGCATGAAGCGGTCATGCTTTTTTAATTCTATACATATCAATTTTGAAAAGTTACAAAATTATTCATGATCAAATATACAAGGTCATGTATTTTTTAATTCTATACATATCAATTTTGAAAAGTTACAAAATTATTCATGATCAAATATACAAGGTCATGTATTTCTTTGAAATTATCCCCCCATCCTCCCTCCAGTTGGCTTGCAGAATCCAGAGTAAGGCTTTGAATGCAATGTACATTTACAAAGGTCTTTGAACAAGTTTCATATCTTTGACCTTAATTCTTATAGACAATTACACAATACTCCTGTTCTTAGACAAAAACCCCATTTTACCAACAAGCTTTCGAATAGTCGAGCGTGCTGTCATGTGACAGCTCTTGTTTATTTTTGCATTCTAAAACAAAGGTTAAAATCAAACTGTTGGCAAAATATCTGAAAAACCTTGTTATTCCTTTATCATGAACTATTCATTAGTCAAAAATTGAAAAAAAATGAATTTTAGTAAAGTGGGTGGGGTAATAATAAGGAGCGTGATATTTATTCAGATGATGATAGAAATACCACTATCTCTAATTTTTCATCCTAAAGTATGACATACTACATTAGAAGAGATTAAAAATTGATAACCATTCTGAAACATACACAACATACATACTTTTACAATACGAAACTTCTAGCTAATTTTGCATTAAGCACCTTATCTGATAGTGTATCACTAAAGATTAATATTGCGAAAAAGTTAAGTCATTGACCCATCATTATTTTTCCAGAAATTAACTAGCAATATGTTAGTCTCCATTAAAAACAGGGTCAATAAACTTTCTTGTTATTTTGAATTTCAGAAGTGACCCCCTTAAAATACACTTTGTCTTTTCTTATCGTGCATCACTGAACTATATAGGTCTTTGTCGTGCATGCATAATTTTACACAGGACGTCATAAAAAAATCATCAAGATTTTTTTATGGAAAACCATGACGTTAAGACATGGACAGAAGAAACAATATATTCATTTTACGTTTCATCCGTATATAGATTTTAATTTGTATAAAAATTCATGAAATTTCAAAGTTTCACTTGTAGCGATCGATCTTGCATGTTGCAGTTACTTCCGTTCATTGAGCACTACGACGTCACATCCGGTTAATTTAGCGCAGGCGCAACTTGGTTTAAGCTATTAATGGAGACGTCCGTAAACCGGATTGAAATCACGCAATTTCAATGAAAAATTAAACAAATCATTAAAAAGCAATTGACCACATTTAAACGCATTTTTGGAACAAAAACATTTTTTTTCTTTTCCACAATATTGGTGTAGATGTAACTTTCCCGACTGGAGTCACCAGTAACTAAATTATATACATTGTGTACATCTGTATTATTGACAGACGTCTGATAACATTATGTCAAAAGTGCTATTTACACGCAATTCAAGTGTATTAGTTGTAATTCCATTTTGGGCAGAAATAGAAGCAAACAAGCGATGCAAAATGGCTGAAACACGCAATTTTCAGTGGTTTTTCGCATTTTTTGACACCGCTGTTTCCGTTAACAACTTCAAACGCCTGTATCTCTTTTAAAAACAGCATATTACAAAGTGACACTTGGCAGACTTAGAGAAAATGGTTGAAGTTTGTTCCCGGTTATTCAATTTTTTCATGTCTGAATATTAACACTTATAATTAATGCCGAATGCCAAAACACTCGATTTTCGGCAAAACTCGTATTTACAGAGGATTTTCGGTGCCTGTTTAGACATAATTTCACGTGCTGATTCCTTGATCTATGCGGAAACAATTTGAATTGAGCTGCTGTCAACTCCGGAACTGCTGTCAACGCCGAAGGGTATGCACTGTGTTTAGTGTAAAAACGATTTTGTCCGACTATGTATTTCTCATCGACGGAATATGTTCAGTTGTCTTTTTGGTATTCATATATCCACCCTGAGTCAAGGCCACATTCGATTATAGTTTTAGTCTTACCCCCATTCGAAGAAGATTGATATATTGGTTTGCAGATGTTGGTCGGTCGGTCGGGCCGTATGTCGGGCGGTCGGTCCGTTTCCGGATGATAATTCGCGAACGCTTAAATGTAGGATCTTTAAACTTGGTGTGAAGGTTGGTTATTACCAGCAGATGACCCCAAATGTTTTCGAGGTCAGTATGTCAAAGGTCAAGGTCATAGTGACCAGGAATAGTACAACGGTTGGGCCTAGCATCTTGAAACTTGACACGGAGATTGGTCCTGACCAGCAAATGACCCCTATTTATTTTGAGGTCAGTAGGTGAAACTCCAAGGTCTAGGTGACCTGGAATTGCAGAACAGTTTCCGGACGATAACTCGAGAAGGCGTTTGCCTAGCATCTAAAAAGTTAATGTTGAGACTGGTTATAACCAGAAGAGGACCTCTATTGATTTTGAGGTAAGTAGGTTCTAGGTCACGGTCACAGTGACATATAATAGTTAAACTGTTTCCGGACGATAACCTGAGAACACCTGGGCCTAGGTCTTGAAACTTGATGTGGAGGTTGGCCATGACCAGCAGATGACCCCTATTAATTTGCATCAAGAGGGGCATACGTATTTTACAAACAGCTCTTGTTAGAACTGAGTTCGATTTGAATAATGCACGTTATACAATGAGAATTATATTACGGCTACTGCATACATCTGCATCATAGAAAAACAATGTACTATATTACTGATAATTTGCACCATTACGGAGGCGTAGCTTACTGTCTACAATAGAGAACATGATTTTTCTTTAATCGATGACAGTTACGACAGCAAAACAGAGCATTCGTGTAAAACATCATAGCTACAGTACTGTTGACTAACGAAAAAAAGTTATTATTCTTGCAAAAAGTACTCAACACATTATTTACACTTTGAACTCTATCTACTACTTACACTGCAATTTTCGCTATATTGTGTCTACACGTGACTAGACGTAATTAGAAAATTTGTGTTCTTAAATACATGTGATATGAAACAATACCTGTATGAACGTTTTTTATTATCTACATACTCGATCTATGTTTATGGCATGGCTATGGCCATCTGGACATGATATTAAATAATTAATAAAAAAATAAAAAAACGATCGAAAATTCACAATAAAAAGCATGACACTTTCTTTTTAAATAATATCATCAAAAGAATTTAAAGTTAAACAATTGCCACAGTTTTTGCGCCAATATCTTAGAAGTGCAGTTAATAAAACGTTAAAAGTTAAGTTAAAAGTGAAAGTTTATATCAGTAACCTAAAAATGCTGTAAAATGATTTTCCCAAAAAATGTCAGTTACTTACATAATGCTCCAAAGTGGCAATGTATCCGCCTCTGTGTCCGTCGTTAAGTGGCTAGTATCGCATACGGTATAAGTACTATTTTAGCGGGGTTTTATTTTGGCTATATTAGCGGTCACCATTGATTGCTACAATTCTAGAAACCATAATATCAATATAAATTACCACAGTAATCAACCACTGGCAATATTCAAGTATGTTGAACTGTAAAACTTTGAAAGGCTTTTTAAACAGTCTTTGATGGTACACACATTAGTATAAATTACCCTTGTTGAACAGTTTTAATGCAAACGTGTAAAAATATGTGCGATGGATTTGAAATTAAAATCATGCATTTCAGTTGTACCTTATGACTCTCTTTTCTATAAATTATTATATACATATAAATATTCTGTCAAAAATACAGTATTCATTCAACCATCAAATACGGCCTGACAGAACAAAACCGTATTGTATGTATGTGCAGTCAGCACTGTTTCATGATTTGTAGGAGTGCATTCAATTGGCCAAAACATACACATGCATGTTTAGAATTGGATCGTTACTACTTGTATATACAGTGACGTCAATAAAATAACGTCGCAAACATTGCATATATCGCGCTAAAATTTAGTTTTTCAATTTTATGTATAATATTTCATTGTAATTCAGTTTACTCGCGCAGACAAGTGTCAAAAAGTATAGAACAAAATGCTGATTAATTTAGTAATGGATTGGCTCTCGTCGCGGTCCGATCACACTAGTGTAACGCACTCGTAAATCGGACTAATTCGGCATTCTGGATCACATTACTATACCAGTAACCCTATTTTATCGCATTGTTATCACAAGATCACAAGTTGGACTGAGTTATTTAGTCAGGCAATGTGGACATCCGTAGTTTACAGTTTTAAGTTTGAGTTATGTAATAGTAGTTTCCCTTAATTAAATGTTCTGCATTTTATGTCAAGGTTTCATTTTGGCGGCTGATGTGATTTGTGCGAATTTAAGACACCGTCAATTCAAAGCACTTAAAAACCGTCAATATGTTGCAACGCATAAATAAAGCGTCATATAGTAAGTACAACCAAAATACTATCAACTGATTTAATGTCATTTGTTTTAGCATCGCTACCGACGATGACCTTAAACCCTGCTTAGTGTCATTCTATATTTTATCCAAAAGCGCATTGTACAAAGTTCCTTTCAGCAAATTTAACGAAATTTTTGTAATGTTAGAGCTTGGGTAAGTTTGATATATGTTGCTTAAACACATAACAGAAGCGACGCAACATTTATTGTTTTCTGCTAAACATTATTGACTTTCTTTTTGTGTCTTCTGTCAAAGGGATGGGATGATGTTTTAATGGCGTTTTCCTTCAAGAAATCCCAAATATCTGCATCTGTCTCTTGGCATCCTGCACCTGTCAGGAGTCTTGCAAAATAAATAACCCATTGATATGTCCAAGTGTTGGCCGAGACTGTAAACAAACAAAGAAAAGAAGAGGACAAACTTGACACAGGTCTACAACAGCATAATGCAACGGCGCACGTGCAAATTTCGTTAGGATTTTCTTAGTATCTCTAGACCGGTTATCAAAATTTGATTGCAATTGACTCAACTTATCTAATGATTACTTTTTACAATATTCTCTCTGCCAACTCTAACCCCATTTGACGGCGGCCAGATATTCAGCATAAAATATTTAAAAATATATTTCTCTGAAACCGGCTATTAAAATTTAATTGTATTTTCCCCAAACAATTTGATGATCCCTCTTTTTTATATTCCCTACAAAGCTGTTCATCTGTTTTGTAGTCTGTATAACATTTTGAAACTGAATGTTTTATAGAAATTGAGCCCTTAAAGGTATGTAGAGCTTTTCTCACATGTTATGTTTAGAAACTCAAGAACTCTTTTGTCTGAAACAAGTACTATATATTTAATACAATTTACAACAATTAGGTTCTTTAAGAGCTTTAAATCTAAAAACCAAATTTCAAAAGTAATATCATTATCCCCAGCCAAGGGCGGATGGATATTGTTTTTGAGTAGTTGTCCGTCCGCCTGTCCATATGTCCGGAATCATAACTCAAGAAACAATGGGTACAATTTAATGAAACTTAAAATAAGTGTACAACAGCATAATGCCACGGCACAAACACAATTTTCGTCAAGATTGTATTAGTATATCTAGAGTTATGGCTTTGAATTGTAAATTCATAATTAAATTGTAATTGGCTCAAATAATTTAATGATCACTCATCACTTCCAAATTTTTCTAGAAATGAGGCCCTTAAGGGAGTGTAGAAATATTCTATTCTATTATAGAAACTTAGAAATGTTTGTTTTCTGAAAATGATAGTACCGGTTACTTTAACTTAAGTAGTACTACTGATTTAATTAACTTACAACAGTTGGGTGGTGAAATTTAAAAAAATGCTTTTTTTGGAAGCAGAAAGACCAATATACTTTGCAATTGTAGTTTTTCAACTACTTGCTACATTAGGCGGGGGATATAAATTCACTGAATTTGCTTGTTTTAGATTATCATGTGTAAACATGAAAACAAAACAAAGAAACAATTTGTTGCCATGCTTCCTTTTTTGTACATTTTTTATTTAACTCATCAAATTTTATTATTTTGAATCTGATTTGTTACAAAATAAAACAACAAACAATTTCAATTTCTGTATTTATGAAGATTTTGGAAAATAATTCAATGTGTATCTAGTATACATATCCTTTACCTTTAATACTTGTTTACAACTAACAAACAACTTTCACATACACAGGTAGAATTGCCACATATGTAAAACTCATGTAAAACACATGTTTTTCACATGTTTTACATAATTACGGACCCATATGATTATGATATGTTTTTCATATGGTTGAGCAATATATGAAAAACAGGTAAAAAGCACACCACATGTTTAACATGTGGACACATATGAATATCATATGTTTTTCATATGGTTCAGCGAAATGTGAAGAACAGGTACATGTAAAAAGCACACCCTACAGTTTACACCAGTTTTACATGTGAATACATATGAATATCATATGTTTTGTTATACGGTTCAGCAATATATGAAAAACTGGTACATGTAAATAGCACAGTTTGCCGTTAAAAAGTTTGATTGTTTCTTGCTGGATTGTAGCATCATACATACTTCAAGTGCTTACACCACAAAAGTTGAACACCAGTTTTAGCTTGTTAAGGCAAGTGTAAATCATATCAACAGGAACTTACAACAAGTAAGATAATCTGTAAAGTCTCTGTGTTAATTGGATATTTTCAACAATACCAGTGTCCTTCTAACATTTGTACCAGTCCAATTGAAATTCATATTTGGCTCGGTGAATAGTTTCATTCTAAGTCCTTATTTGCATCAAATCCATTTCGGGACATCAGGTTAGTCATAAAAGTATGATTTTTTGTGGATACCACTCTGTCGCCACTTTAAAAAATTTAGGAGTGGTATTCTAAAAATCATTCCATTGTTTCTTTTGTAAATTAGATTTATGTTTCGGTGAGGTTGACGACTATTTTAAGAGTTCGTAGTGCTGCCACTGGAAGTTATTAATAAATGTGTGAGCTTGTCACTATATCATTAAAAGATTCTATGGCACTGTAAAATACTGTCAGTAATACTGTAAAGTACTGTAGTACATGTAGTATATATCACTGTAGTACTCCGTACTTCTCACAAATTTTAAACACTCTATAATATGTGTAATTATGGATAATTCTCAATGATTTTAATGCAGTATATAGTACATAGTATATAATACTATATTTTAAAGATTTTTCGAATTTAAGTAATAGTGACCCTGTGTGTAAACTGGACCGAAACAGTGTCCGATCTTTTTTGGAATAGGAAAAAACAAGAACGCCACAGAGCAAGTTTGGTGACATTTAATCTGCTAAAGATTGTTTTCATATTTTTTTGTAACAATGGTCCTTTTGTGCAATGTACCGGAACCATTTCCAGCAAGTTTAGGAACTTTCCATATATTAGTTCATAAGAAGAAAACTACTTTTTCTTCTATATTAAAATCAGCGGCCCTTGTTTAGCTGACTTGCTGTTTCAGACTGGTTCGTATCTTATAAGTCGGTTGTAAGACGTTTAAAGTTGTTGTCATGTGTAAGGGCTAACCAATCAGTGTTTGAAACTGTGGAAGTTGCCTTCAGACTGGCTAGTTTTCATGCCTGATACATATAAAATCAAGTAGACATTTTAACCTGGTTAATTGAATTTAACATACCGAAAAAGAATAATTGTGCGACCCAGACTCAGGCAAACAGTGTTTTACAACAACAAAGCACCCAGCCTGACAACTCTGCTTCGAATACATAAGCACGTTATCTATGCCTTTTATTATTTTTGCATATTTATGTCAGTTATTTAACTGTTTGTTTGCAAGTTTGTACATTTATACAGCAATCGGCGGATACAATTAACACATATTTACTAGACGGGCTATCTTAAAAACTTTGATTTAGGATTAACACATATTTACTAGACGGGCTATCATATAAACTTTGATTTAGATCAAATTAATCTAATTGATTATTCGTTAATGCATTTCATTTAGCTTGATACACAATGGGTGTGGATATACAAACTTACCGTGCTAAGATCGGGACGTACAGGCATTCCTGTGGACTTGACGTTGTCAATGTCGTTATTGTAGTCAACTTCAGCCATGGCTTTAAAACTATTGGCAGTGTTTTGTTTATCAGTTTACTCCTCATCATGGCAGGTGTGGAACAAAACCCGGGACCAAAGGAATCCGGTAAGTAAATGTTGAGTATAAATAACGACTTTTTTAAAACAAAATTAAAAAGAAGACTATCGACAGTTTGAAGTCCTTGTGAATCCCCATAAACCCAAAATATCTTTTAGAGTACAAATTGTACAACCTTCTAAAACACCCTTACCAACTACCCTAGAAAGCCTTCATCCCTTCCCCGAATTTTCCGTTAATAAAAAGTTTTTGTATACACATTTTATGTAAAGTCAACTATTGAATGAAGCTAAATACCCATTGGTTAGTGTAGTGACCAAAACAGCAAAGTCCAGCAAATGATTTCCAGTGTCACTGTACATTCAGCAGCACACCACTGCCCATTTTCAGGCCCAGACATTTGATATCACTTACACTCAAGCATGCATTGTAAGTATGTTACTTCTTGTTTTCTCATTTAATTTTACAATTGTTATTTTAACTAAACCTAATTCTATAGAAGAACAGAGACTTGTAAATTATCAGTATCGTCCTAACAGTGTGGGAGTTATAATACAATGCATATATCTAAGGTGGTCAGAGTTGCCTGTACTGTATGTCCTAAAGTGTTAGACAATTAAGTAAACATAGACCTACATGTACAAACTTAAAGATGTACATACATTTTTATTATGATATATGAAAACAAGCAAAAATTAAAATCAAACAAAAAGAGGAGTATACTGCGAAATAGGAAGTGATATATAAGATATTGATTATACTTTCTTTCATGCATCAAGATACAATCAAAGGATTGACCGCACTTATTTATCCTTTGCAGTGAAGTCAGGAATAGGTCAGTACATATTCAAGCTGTGTTTTGCAAACACAATAGGCATAAGTCTAACTCCATGTTTTACTCCCATGTTGTTTTTTTCTAGCTTGAAATTCAAAAATTATACATGGAACCAAATGGTTAAAAAATTATCGAGTCATTGCTAATTTTATTTTCTACACACAGTTGGTGAAGGTGATTTAGGTTACTGAGCAAACTTTTATTGGCATTGTTTCGAAATTTAAAGATATATTTAAGGTTTATGGGGGTTCTTACTGAGCTATAACTGTCTATACATGTATAGCATTTGTAATTGACATATAACATCTTTGTATTCACATTTTATTGTTTAGTTCATTACACAAATTAGTAACGTTTTTGTAACTCTGAAAGTTAAAATATTTGTTTTCGATTGCAGTTTTTACTTTTAACATTAATATTTGTTTCAAAACAATATGTGTAATATTTTAGCATATAACATAAATGTACATAGAAACATGAATCGAAACATATTGACATTTGTTTTTGTTCATCTAGGTATTGTCAGTTTGATTTTATTGATATTCTATTTTATGTCCCTTTGAAGTAGTGGGGGTATATTGCTTTCCATTTCGACCAACTAAAATAACTGCAATTTGAACATTTTCTGATCATGTCTAGAAATGGTTTGACTAGGGGTTGTATTTCAGAAGCAACATACGTGATTTCTTTACTCCCAGAAAGCAATGTTTTATTATTGAATTTCATCTGACAATATTCCAGGCTTAATATTGTAATGTTCCATTTGCAATTCCATATACGTGGTCAAATCATGTTTCAACTATTTTTTTCACGAGGAAAAATAATGCCTTTGATATGAACTCTTTTCTTGAGAAAGTGTTGTAAAGTAACATTCGATGATAGACGCGGGATGATCATAATCATGCGAAGTTGGCTATAAACTGTAACAAAGCAGGGTTCAAACCAAAAGTTGATGTCATAACAATTTCCTGATATTCATGCTGACAGACTCAAGATAAATAACGTCCATCAGTTTCTAGACAATAGACGAATTGAAACATATGCTAGCAAACGAAATTATGTTGCATATATACCAGACACAAGTTCTTTGCTGTAGTGAGATGTCATAATTGTTAATAATCACTTACTGTTGCCAACAGAAGTGTTTCTGAAGGCATCTTAATTTTGACAAAACTAAGTTCTTATTCCATATGATAAACTCTCTCCAAAATCAGTCAAGGAGGTTACACATAATATTTACATGCCATGAGATTTGTCAGGCCCAATTCAGATTTGATTTTGATTTGATTCTGTTTAACCACGGTCCGGTGGAAGTCATCTGAACCTGATCTAACCTCTTCTAGAACTGTTCATAGTTCATACAATGTTCTTGACTATTTTAGTCTTTAGACTAAGGACAATTCATGAAATCTGTTTGAGTTCTGTTCAAGACCTTTTGTTAAGAACAGTTCTTGTTCAATAGTTTTTGAACAATAATAAAGAACCAATAATGATCAGTTCATGTACATTTCATGAATGGCTAGTATTGTTTATTGGTTCACATGGGTTGCTTTGTTATGTTTTTATGCACATTATGGTTAAAAGTATGTATTCATATGAACATATGTACAAATCCTCAACTTCCCTGGATAATCACATGAACTAAATGATATTGTGTAAAATACCAAATAGCGCTTATTAATATTTGCAAAGTTGAATAGGTCGGAACAGTTCTGATGCATTAGAAAGCTTATATTTAAAACAATAGGTCAAACATGGCAAGATAAATGCAGTTGTAAGTATATCTTCACCATTTTCCGGAAGTAATATTTTTGAAGCAATAATTGGTCTGCAGTTTCGAATACAGGTCAAATTACGAAGGTCAAAAGATGACTTTGATACAACCATTTCTATTCAAACATTGTCAAAACAGAGCCACTTTGACCACGAAAAGGATGTACTAGATTTTGGACAATTTGCATATGGACAAAACAGATTCCATACAGGTCAAATTACTAAAGACATGGAAGGGATGCGATCTTGGCCAAAACAGATATTATATTTTGTATTTGATTATCAGTAATAAGGACATGATCAAAACATACATATGATGGATGAATAAACTGCACATGTCATTGACAGCCACGGTCATCATTGATATGGTTATGGTCATAAACGCAGTGTAAGTGCATGCAATTGAGTTGATATGACTGTACATTTCAACATAGTCAAAACACTGCCACTTTAACAAACATATCTTGATCATGATAAGGGAATTACATAACTTTGATTTTCCCTTCATTTGATCATGGTCCGAACAGACCCGGAAAGTCTTATCTTATAAAGAACATGACCTGGCTATAATATGACCATGAAATTCAAACATAATCAAAACAGGGTCACAACAGGTCTTTACCATTACTATAATTTCCTCAGATGTGGAAATGTTCAAAACTTTATTGCAAAAGTTCTATTATAACAAAACATGTACTTTTCATTGTCAGCCGTGGTCACCATAGGCCACCGTTGATATAACAATGGTTTTAAACGCAGTTTATTGTTACATAACATACGTTTATGAAATACTGTAAGATTTTTAATGCAGTGCAGAACATTGTTTTTGTTTTACTTTAGGTGCGTAGTAAGGAAATGTATAATAATCAATTATTTTCCGCCAATCTTACTTATGTGTTTATCTCTACAAAAATTATCTAATATTATTGAAGATGACAGGCAAGTCCCGAAATTAGTGAAAACGACTTTGATCAAAGTTTCGGAGCTGGCAGACAACATAACCAAGGAGGTCCTTGAGTTGTATTTCCGAGAACAAGGATTTGGAGATGTTACGGAAGTAACAATAGATAGCAGGGAAACAAGTGCAATCATAGAATTTGTGGATACAAACGGTATTGATGACTTTCTATAATTCAATGTAAAGTTTCAATGAAAAATGTCTGACATTCATTTAACATAATGTTGGAACGTCAAGCTATTTGGATATCATTAAGAAGCGGTTTATTTATATTTTATCCCAAGGACAAAAGAGTTTAGCTAAAAGTGCAAATGATATTATGAAAATAAGGAATTATAAAGATCAGAGTGTGGATTGAGTATTGTACACATACGCTGTTTAAGCTATTAGTAGATTATTTCATTACGACGAAAATGTACTTATGCCAGTATGAATTACTTTCTTATAAAGTGTACACAAAGTTTCACATACAAGGTCTCCTGAAACAATGATTGATACTTGATATATTACTTTCTGTTAATCCGAATACATCTCGCAGATCTCGAACAAAGCACTTTTACCATGAAGCGATTATTGCTAAAAGGATGTTACTATCAGCAATACGCTACAGCAAAGTGCATATTTATGTTATGCTCATATAGATTTAACTTACGAAAGACCATCCTTTGCAGGCACATGCTCATACTTTTAAATATACTTACAGTGAATGCCATTGTCTCTGCAACTGTACAACATATATTTTTATTGTAGCTGTGGATTCCGTAATGCAACACCTGCCTATAAGTATTTCAGGCACGACAGTAAATGTAGAACGGTTTGGTAAGTCGAATCCTGATTATGCATCCCACAAATATTGCAGCCGTTTTCCAGTAACAAATACCAATGCAAAATCAGAACTCTAAACTACCGACAAACTGATCTCTAAAAGGCATAAACCGATACCTTATTTGCCCCCTTTGTATACAAGCTACTCTTCTATGACGTTAAAGAAACAGAAAACAAACTTGACTATTGGCTTGCATATTCTATAAAGCATTTATGTTTTTAAATAACATTATATTTGTTTGACATCACACTTACGTTTGTTATTATTGTATTATTCCGCACAAGGTTCAGCTATTTTTACTTCATCAGGTAATTATTTTTATGCTTCCTTTTCAGTTGAAAGAATCCATCCAGTTGAAAAACAAGTCGGCACATGTTCTATACAAAGTGATGAAGGTACAAATCAAGTCTGCTAATAAATATCATTTAAATAAACTCATGACTTTAAAAACTTGTCTTTTCTATTTATTAAAATATGTCATAAAATAATGATAATTTACATGCAATGTTTGATCAAATTTCTAGCAACCACAGATGCTTTATTAAAGGTTATAGAAAGTTAATAAGACTTTTGATATTTCTGGAAAACAGTCCAAAGTTTAATGTTCATATCTCTGCAGTTTTGCGAAGGTGGCGCTATGTCATGGAAGTGTGTTTTTTGTAGCAACCCGAATATGACCGATAAGTCGCGAAAAACACTTTTTAAGTATATTTTTCAGTATTTACAATTTCAAAATGTAAGAAAACGTGAATTTGTTTAATAGAAGGGCAACAATGTTGCCATTGCAAAAGTATAAAACTTGTATACTTATCGCTATCAATTAAATCTCCAAATAAACAACACTTACTTTTGAAATGACCCAAGTAAATGTTTTATAGAAAATCAGTCATCTTAACAAATGTGGGTTAATTGTCCCTGAAAAGCTTTTGATTTAAAATTTATAATCAATAACGCACTATCACTATTCGTGACTATATATGTTCATTGTATTAAAGTTATTCCGTTGGTAGATATGCATTGTTTATCGAGATGTAATTTTATTGAAATACATGTATATTAACACTTAACCCCTAAAGATAACTTAATATTTCATAAAGTTTATTTTGTCAATATGAAAGTACGGCTGCAATATCTGATGCATGTGTTTTTACAACTTGTTGTGCAGGTTGCTATACGAAAAGTGTGAGCAACCTAAAGAACTTATGTAATAAACAGTTGGCAGTGTTTCGAATGGTACGTCAGTTTTTATATCAGCTCAAAAATTATTATTCTAAACTAAAATAATAAGAGGTATTTGGCCTATAAAAATTAATGTTCCCTTATAAAGTAGACTGACAGCATATTGCTTTAATTCTGTTAGGACTGAAGGATAATTTTTTTATACTCTTATAGAAGAACCGGAAGTAGAGGTAGATAATAACCCGGCGACAAAACTTAGAGTTACCAGCTTACCAAAAGGTGTAACGGATGATATTCTAATTATGTTTTTTGAAAACGAAAGCAGACAGGGAGGAGGCACAGTTAAAGAGGTTATAATTTGCGACGAGGGAAACTCTGCCATTGTTGAATTTGAAAAAGCATCAGGTAACAACGACTTTTTATTGGAATGTCAGTATGTATTTCGTTTTTGTTTCTTTTTAAAATTTGTATTTGAGGAAAAAAGGTCAGTTCAAAAACTTATCTATATGTAGGTTAGATGACCTATATACAAAATATATTACTCGACGTATGAAGTGTGCATTTTGGAGTGTGGAGTATGAAAAGCTTAATAGAGTATGAGGTTATGTATGAAATATGTTAAGTCACATTAAAATGAACAGCTTAATTATCTACGCTTACTCTTACATATCAATAACTAGTCCCTTTGTCCAAATGAAATATTTCATATATGCTTGCAATAAATCATTCATAAACTGTATATGTCAATCATAAAATCCCCTAATTACGTCACTTACTTAAGATAGTTGTTATACATTTAGTGATATTAAAGTACACTAAAGTCTGTTCCACCTAATTTTGGACCACAAATTTCTTATCGCCATTGCACGTATATCTGCTTTTTATAGCATATTTATATCGGGAAATTTAATATCTCCAGGCATCTTTTTTATTTCGCCATTATTTCTTACTAAAACGTAAAAATCTGCATTTTTGTGATTTTCTCCGTAGGGCGTAATGCAAAGTGACGTACGCCGTGCGTCGCGTTGATTTCCGAGATGTCGGCGTCCATAGCTGACGTTACCAGGGGGCCGTTTTATCAACATACTTACGGCAGCGTTTTGGCGTAAGTTCTGGCGTAACTACTTAGTTTGGCGTAAGGAGCGTTTTATCAACAGCTGGCGTAACGTAAAGATGTAGAAATTGGCGTAACATTTGCACCATGTCAAGAGCAGGCGTAAGTAGTTACGCAAGTCAAAATCAAGATGGCGGCTATCGTCGATTGAAAAAGAAACTCTGTCTCTAGAACAATTTACTTTACAGAAGTGGATGGTGTAACACCTTAAAACATTAATTCCCTAAGAAACGTCTGCATTTTCCCCATTGTCTTCTGTTTCCGCGATCCCGGAAGAAACAGACATTTTGTTTGCACACATCATCTAAAATACGTGCTGGTGTATTTAGAAATGATTTAGAGGTTGTAAATGTAATTAAGAACTATTATTACTCTAACATGGAGTCAGCTTAGCTGCTTACACAGCTGGAAATTACATTAATAGAAAAACTAAAAATTTGAAAAGAGTTTGAATTAATAAACTTTTTCTGTGATGTAACTTAATGAGAAAACATCAACCAAGTGCAGAATTCGAACCCACAACATTCTGCTTGCAAGCCAGACACTTTAACCTATTGAGCTAACCGGGCATCTGGATACTCTGAACTTGAAGCCTAGGATCACTACACTCTTCCAATCTTTATCTTTGAAGGTTTTGACACACAATGGGAGTGTATAGCTGTTGAGCTGGGCATCGATGATAACCCAGGCAAATACCGCATGCTGCCTGGTCCACTAAGAACTGTCCACTAACCTTATAAGCTCGAACTGACTGTTTTTAACCTCGTCACCAGTGATGTAATTTAAGTGTAGGATTAAAACCCAGGACCGTCAGCTTGCAAGTCAGACGCTCTAACCATCTGAGCTAACCGGGCTTCTTGATACTCTGATGCCTAGGATCACTACATCTGTATTAATAGTTTCTGTCTTGAGCACGAGTTTCAGATCGAAATATTTGCCACTGAGGGTAACTGTTTTGGCGAGAATGAGGCTCTGCCGAGTTCCCGCAACACAGTTACCCGAGGTGACGGATATTTCCATCTGAGCCAAGTGTCTCATGATGGAATTTTTTTCTTGCATACCGTCTTGCACTTAAGGAAGATTTCTAAATGCAAACTTATCAAAATGATGAATTATCATGAAAAACAAACGATATTCCAAGGTTGTGTTTAGGAATGTGACGTCACAATGTTTATAACGTTACGTCATAAGTAATTCCCGAGAGTCGTCTGTCATAGGAAGGGTGCCAGACCAGTTATTCCGGCATGGGCAAAATCACCGGAAATGCCGATCAGATATGCAAGAAAGATATGAGTTGTTTTCTTTATTAAAATGTATAATAATGAGCTAGGACGGAGCTGGCCGGGCCAAAACCCCGTGTGACATAGCTGCAATAAGTGATGTCAAATAGTGTAATGAATTTAGTAAGAACATGATCATCTATCTTACATGATAGACGGTCATTGGTTAGAGTGACTGTGTAGATGTTTTCTCCCCAAAGTTACTTTATAAGTACTAACATGCAATGCAGCATTTGTACTTTTCACCAAGCAAAACTCAAATCTTTGTATCATATATTAGAGGGTGAATACCATAATACAGCACTTGTACTTCCTAGCCATTGAACAAGCTTGTATGGTGACATGATAGAGTGTCGGCTTAACAAACTGAACATCCTGAGTTTGAATCCTGCTTGCATGTGGTTGATTTTCATGATTACATAGAGGATATTTGTTTGTTTTGAGTGGATATGGAATATATCTCACCGAGAAGTGATACAATTGTAATATTTTCACGAGCACGAAGCGCGAGTTAAAATGTGAAAATTGTATCCCTTTGAGTTGAGATATATTCCATATCCGTGTAAAACAAATAAATTTTCTTCTTATTTTATGCTATCTAAACAAAAGCAAATTTATGTATATGCTCTACTTAAGAAAGTAGTTCCAGCAGATCTATATCACCCACACTGTGACTGATATGAAATATATATCATCATTCTATATTTCACTCATATAACACAGTATTTCACTAGTTAGCATAAAATAAATTTTAGTACTGATTTTTTGTTTGTTGCGATTTAATGCCTGGGTCAATGGTATTTCACTCATTTTTTTCAGGTGCTGTTTACTTAAACATTGTTGCTGGAATTGCCTTTACTAGAACCCTAGGGTCAGCAAGAACTGTAAAGAGATGATGATTTCTAGCAGGGCCCGAACCCATGACCCGCAATTTGTGAAAGGTTTCAGCGATTTTTAGTCGTTGCCTCTATGTACTCAACCATGGCTTTCGAGGTGTAATTTCAATCATCATGAAAATTGGTCAGAATATTTTGATGTGGATCACCTTGGATTAAAAACTAGGTCACCAGGTAAATTCCAAGGAAAACTTGTTGGTACTATAGAAGTCATATCTTATAGCTAATCATCATGTTAATTGGTCAGAAGGTTTGTCTTGTCATGGTCAAACAGAATGTTTTAGTTTATAATTTATAGTTTAGGGTTGAAGTTTTATCATAATTATATGGTCATAAGTAGGTCTCAGGTGAGATATATAGCAGCAATCAACGACTGGACCCATGCTGAATCATGTCTTTGAGACAAAAGGTATTTTTGTGTTGGTTCCAATTCAAATGATTAAATTGAAACTCTGAGTTAATCATTGTGTAAGAAGAATGCATCATTATCAGTATGAAATATCTAAAATTATCTCATTCAGCAGTGCACTGTTACACTTAATGTTCATTGGAGTGCCCACTTAAATACTAACCAAATATCAAAGTCAGATTGGTAGAAATTTTCACTATGGGTGCTCAACCAATTGTTTCTAACTAGTGAATGGTTACATGTGCATACGCTATCGTTAATAAGTGATTTACTTTCATCTGCATATCAATACTAGTAATAGATATTGCTGAAATAAAGTTACACTAAAGTCTCATGTTTGGTAATATAAGAACAATAGTGGCCGTCTAATCATGAGTATGAAAATAGAATATAAGCTATTATAATAGTATATTTATCCTGGATGTTTGTTAAACAGTCATTGTCAATCAGTTACTTAATATATCATGTATATCCGAACTGTCTTCCTGTGCTCTACATTGTATTTTTCATCCTTCTTCTTTTTTTCTTGTTAACCCTTAATGGAACAGGTAATATTTTTGTACAAATTTGGAAATTGTTTTACCCAACCTGGACTTTGGGTACCTGGGCACTCATCCCAGCCCCACTGATTGTAAATAAATAGAACTGTTTGACTCCAACATGGTATTCTTGTTTTTACATTTATTGATTGAGATATTTTCAGTCAAAACATTTTAAAAACTGTGACAATAAACTATCTCTGTGTTAAGTTACTAAATTTATTTTCTTAGTTGTAGAAATAAATACATTTGTATCCTTTAATTAGATATGCATGATGAGAAATAGTCAACAATTAAACTACATGTACTAGAATCTTTATTCATATATTTTTGTATTCATTTAAGGTGGAGAGACTGTATGATATTGATTAATGCAAGAATACAGAAAACTTAAGAGAGAACACAATATTCAACAGCTTTAAAGGTGTAAGATGCAGAAAAAAGCCATATAAATATTAAGCATGTGTCTTTGTAAAATAACCTACTGTAAATTAAGTTTTAAGAGGAATGTGCTCCAGCTACCCACTTACCTAACTGGTAACAAAGTACAAAAAAAACAACAGCCAAGACTACCAAAGGAAGATCAAAGGGATAACCTCACAAAAGCCGTCTGGTGAGTCCTTCCGTCCGTCCGTCCGTCCGTCCACCATTTCCTTCAAATGACATCTCCTCTGAAACCACTGGTTCAATGTTGATGAAACTTTGCAGGGATGTTCCTTGCTTAAATCTCTATCAAAGTTGTTCAAAGAATTGCATTCCATGCAGAACTCTGGTTGCTATGGCAACAAATTGGAAAATCTTCTTCTCTAAAACCGCTAGGCCTAGAGCTTAGATATTTAGCATATGGCATTTTGTAGTGGACTTCTACCAAGATTGTTCAAATTATGACCCCTTTGGGTCAAAATTGACCCCGCCTGGGGGTCACTTGATTTTACATAGGCTTATATAGGAAAAACTTTAAAAGTCTTCTTCTCTGAAACCACAAGGAATAGAAATTAGATATTTGGGATGTACAAATGCCTAGTTAACATGTACATGTACTAAGATTGTTCATATTATGACCCCAGGTCAAAATTGACCCCTTCAGGGAGTCACTTGATTTAACATAAGCTTATACAGGAAAAACTTTAAAAATCTTCTTCTTTGAAACCACAGGGCCTATAGCTTAGATATTTAGCTTGAAGCATTGCCTAGTAGACTTCCTCAAAGTTTGTTCAAATCATACCCTTTGGGTCAATATTGGCCCCGTTAAGGGGGTCACTTGTTTTACGAAGACGTATATAGGAAAACCTATTTTTTATGTAACATTGTCTTGTGGTCTTCCACCTACTTTGTTCAAATCATGCCTCTTGGGTCAAAATTAACAAAGTCTCTAAAATGTGTTTACTCCTTGAATATTCAGTAATTTAAGTAGATCCCAGGTTCAAAGATCCCACCTAAAAGGACATGCAAAAAAGAAAAGACACACATGGTGGCTTAAAGTGCAGTCAAACCTGTGTTAAGCTACATCACAATAATCATTCTGTCTAAAGCTGAATGCGAATTTTTTTCACGTTCAAAAGGCTGATTTAGTGTCAAGAAACTGGTGCTTTATTTAGGTGATCACTCGCTCACTTTCAGCTGTACAGTATTATACTTCTAGCCTCATAATTATTGACTTATTTTATATGAGCGTTGTTATACTGTTAATACAGAAATAGTTTCTGTGAAATACATTCACCCTGTTACAATCATGTTCATTGGCACTAAAAGTGCATAAACTGTCAACTTTTAGATAAAGGTCTGCTAGAAACCATAAATGGTTCAGTCGCAAGTTATTTCATTTGTCTATAAATGAGTAAGAATTTGACATGGCCTGTTTACAAATTTCAAATTGACGACACTGCAAGTAAATGTGATAAAAGTGCATATTGCTTGTACCTTTACTTCATAATTTGTATTCAGCATTAGCCAAATGTGGGGCTACAATGTACTTTGCATCAGTAAAGTTTTTACTTTTCTTAACCCCACCCCATATTTTGAAGTAAAGTTTCATGCAGACATAAACAGAACCAAGACCTAGTTTGTGTTTGTAGTGTATATACTAGAACCACAACTCTTACCTAGAATATTTGGTCAGTGGTTAATGACAAGTCCGCCAACTTGACATTTACCTAGACGATACGGCGAGGGAGTTCCGGTGGAAGAAGGATCATTCTACCTGAATTATTCATTAATTTCCATTTGAAATATTTTATTGGCTTGTAAATATCTAGATCACCTAGATAGGAGTAGATAAACAGCATGTTTGCTAGCATCAATGTATTGAAACACTCCTGTAATTTCTAATGACAATTCTCTTCATTTTGGAATGTGCTGCGTTCCAGGCTAAAGTACTTTATAAAGGTAAAGTATGATTTCCAAATACTGTCCAGACCCAAGTAGTTTTCTGGAACTTTTAAAGTATAGACTGACAAGTGATTGTTACAGTAGTTGTAAATTACTGATGCATGTTGCTGACCACAACACATGCACTGATTCACTGGATGAAGAAATAGTCCCTGTATTCCCCTATTGTCACTATATTTGTGTATTCTTTTTTATACAATCATTTCTTATTTATAATATTTGCTGTGTATAGGTGATAAAGATACATGAAGAAAGGTAATGGAAACTGAAACAAGCAAGATGTATGCTCAGTACCAAACTACAAATGTAAATATAGATATATGTAACACATTGAAAATGTCAGTGTGTAAGTATAGTCTGAAAGAAATGCAGCGAATTCTTCAAAACTGTATTGCAAAATTATCTTCTTTTATGTTTAATTTACATTTAATACTTAGTCACGGTCGTCACTTCCCTTTTGATATGACGTGGTCTGATTTTAAACCCACGAACTCCTCCCACGCATACAAAGCTGGCACGCACATACATCTGTATTTAGATGTAATCTTGTCCAAAATGCAGTACAATTCAAGGTCAATAAAATACAGACATTTTATTTGTTTTGGTAACTAATTCTGTTAATTAAGTTAACTTGTGTTGATGAATACTAGTAAAAGGAAGGAAATTCCAATGACAAAGTTGTTTTCTGATCTATACCAGTAAGATAATCTTTCTTTTCTGGCGATCTTTTTATTTGACAGTTTAGCGGCTATGCAAGTTGACACTTCTGCGGTAAAATGACGTCACCGGAAACAGGTGCTGTTGACTGTATCACGCATTTCTTTACAATTTACGCCAAAGTTACGTTAGTGCGATTTACGCCAATTTAAAATGTGTTTCATAAAACGTTTTGCGCAAAACGTAAAAAAATGCTGATGTAAGTTACGTCAATGTTGATAAAACTGCCCTCAGAGACGTACTCACAATTACCAAATGAACGTCGAAAGACACATTTTTTTACGGTGCTTATCTCCTATTTAATAAATGTATATATGCCGACCTTAACAAATCCGCATCGACAGTTCAACGATTTCGGCAAACCCAACTTACTTTAAATGACCGGCAAATGTAGGATCAGCCGGTACATTTTGTCATTTACCATACAGGTTTACCAACATCAGCTAGTACCGGAATATATGACTGAGTTTTTAACATTTTCGAACAATACAACCTCGAACAAATCATATGAAAAATTGTTTCAGTTACACCAGTATTGATATTTGGAATACAATACCTCTTAAAATCAGAAATATCTCTTCAGTATCGTCTTTCAAATACAAACTTCCTTTTACAAAAAAACAGCAGCAATGACCTAGCATATCATGAATATAAATTCCATATGTGCTATAATAATGTATCTATTCAGATAAATTACAATTGAAAATTATAATTTCACCTTTCATAAAACATATAGGGGTAATGACGAGTGTTTATCGGGATTTAATGTCTTTTTGTGTAAATATAAAATTATTGTTGTTTTAAATTCTATTTTCTTTGCCTCCGATTGTACTTTTGTTTCTTTTCCACATTGTAAATAAGCTTTGTATGTTTTGAGCATAGTTTAATGTGTAAACCTTCTTTAAATAAAGATATTATTATTATTATTATTATTATTATTATTATTATTATTCTTATTATTATTATTATATATGTAAGGGCCACACACTTTTTATTGTCAACAATAAACATGTGAATCAGACAGGTAGTTCTCATGTAACAGAAAAACATAAATTAAAGTATCTACTGTCGAAAAGTGGCAAATGTAAAATTCTTAGTTAGACCAACTGATAGAGAAACGATATGACATGTAATAAGAACCCCACACTCAGGTGCGGACGAAGATTTCAGCTGTTTAAAGAAGGGGGAGGGGGCTTTCTTTGGGAGTCAATTATTTTCAGAAGTGAAAATCATTTATAAAACTATGCTTTTGTGAGTAGATCTTTAAAAAATAGGCCGTCTCCTGCAATTAGACACTGCCTATCACTCTCGTAAATGTTTGAAGTACATCTGTACAGACAGTATCTGTCTGACTACGGACAAACAGACGTACGCACACATGTCAAATATTTTCATTATTTAGAATATATTCTGTACAACAATAACAAGTCATGTTAAAGCCTTCGTACATATAAAACTGACATTTATATCAGACACTTTATCATCAAATTTCTATCACATTTCGCTTAATTCTAAAGTAAAATACTCCACGTTGTTTCGTAATTTGCGACCCAATCTGTTGTCGGATAAGCAATGAAAGCCTAAAGCACATATTAAAACGAATTTGAAAACGATACGTAACTCAAAACGTTTCCTACAGCCTTTTGAAGATGAAGACACCCATTTACAGAACATTTACAGTTCATATAGCCTATTGCATCCAGACGGACAAAGCAGTTCCACATGTTGTTTTTTTTTATGAGAGAACGCTACTGGCTACAATATCTGGTTTGCAGGTATATTTTCTGTAAAAATGGAAAACATTGCCCCTATCAAAATTCTGACCCTGACAAAAAAATATTATGTGCAAGCGACGATAGGACTAAGCGAAGGGACGATAACACGATGCGAAGGGACGTTACATGTAGCAAGTCAGTATGACATTAGGCTAGGGATCATTTGAAAGCAGGAATTATTTGGTACATCCTTTTTATAATTCTAGATCTAATTAGATTTTCAACATTTTTTGTACATCTGCATCTACATTTACGTCTTACTGCTAACAATCGTTTACGATTATGACTAGCAGGCGCTTTGTCAGGGAACAGCTGTTAAAAACTAGAACATTTAAGTGCAAAACTTGGATAGATATATTCATTTTAGCGTTACTTTTGTTATTAAACACCTCAATTATTAATAACCATACTGTCATATTGAAATGTCCCCGAACATTTTATGAAAACAAAACACGTGAACTTTGGCGTAACTTCTCTGTAACGGAAGAGTAAACGTCAATGGCGTCCAATGTAAACAATGGCGAGTCTCCATAGAAAAAATAAAAATCTGCATCTTTACAAAACGACGTGATTGTTTCAAAAACGCTTAAAATTCCCGAGGGTGACAATTTTGTATATCACGAAACAGGTAATTTCTAAATCTATACGCAAACCGTTCAAGTTTTTTTTTCAGTTCAGGTCAAAGTTAGGGTTCCAAAGTGGAATGTAACAGACTTTAGAGTCAGTGTACCCGGTTTCGTACTGTACGCGGTTTCGCACACCTTGCATTTTGTGTACAACGTGAAAATAAAACAATAAATTCAAATATGTAGTGTTATTATTTTACGGCTGTGAGGTATTCCTCAGACAATATGGTATTAGCGGTGATGCCTCTCGTGAGACTCGATCTGGTAAGTGCAGACGAAAACAAAATCAAATATGGAGACCACTAGGTCAGCTGAAAACAAAACTTAAAAGTTTATACATATAATGGCAGTATACATGATTAACATGTAAAAGTTTCAGAGAAAAATGCTATTCCACAATAAAAGTCAGCATTTTCCCATCTATTTTACCCAAATAATGAAATAATCAATACTAAATAAGTTCTACCAACCTGCAAGTGTCAATCCTATTTCAGCTATTTCAACATTTCAATTACAGAACTTAATCGAATTATTACAATATGCGAGTCTTTATAATGTTTTATTTATCTTTATGGTTTATATTTCCCTTTAAATTTTTAGCTTTCAGGGTATCCAAATTTGGCTGACAGTTGGCATATCTGCTTTTAAATAGTTCGCTTTCAGGTGCTATATTTTATCAATTTCGCCTTCAGGATAAAATGCTACAAATGTACAGTAAAAAGGATTTTGAGGTAGCAGCTGCAGTGAAAAAGGTGTATCGCTTAGAACAGCTTCTGCACTAACAAATGTACCTGTTTACAAGTCACATATGGCTTCGCGGCTTCTTGAAAATACATAAGGAACTATCTATAAGGGAAGCCACATGTGTTGGAACAAGTTCGTTCGGAGCTGCAGCCTGAGTAAATAGAAGGCTTTTAAACAGTGCTGAACAAAACATTGACAAAATTAGGAATTAAAATGACCCCACAATAATCTTTAATCATGATGAAACAGGTATTTCATCAAAACTACAAGGCAGGGACAAAATTGTTGTACTTAAAGAAAAGAAGCACCCATACCAACCAATAGTCTTTATAAATGGATAGGTAAAATTACAGATGGCAGTATCTACTGACGGGAAGACAATAGCTTCTCTCCTTATATACTCTAAAAACCTACCTAGGAGTGATTTTACAGATGGTATTCCAGATCATTGGAGCTTTGACGTAACCGAAAGTGGTTTCATAAATACATGTCCCGATATATTTTTGTCTTGGTTTAAAAATGTTTTGCAAAGCAATGTAGCAGGTCTCGTCCCATTTTGGTCATAATGGACAACCAAGTTATCCATCTCAGATTTGATATATTTTGCGCAGGAAAATCAGATTGAACTCCTGTGTTTGCCAGCCCACTCAACCTATTTACTGCAACCTCTTGATGTTGGCTATTATCACCTTACTTCTGAAGGAATATTTTAGAAGTCTGAGTGTATCATTAGGTTATTGTGGTCTGAAGAGGGTACCAAGACATAAGTTCCCAAAGCTTCTCCACCTTGCTTTGAACAAAATCTCTGGTTCCTGTGTTGCCTCTGCATTTTCTTGCATTGGAGTATGTCCATTTGACCAGAAGGCAAAGCTTCCATATTCAAAGAGTGGTACTGATACATTAGTTACAAGGGTTTCTGGTAAGACTTATCTTGAATCTGGAAAATGTGCCACCTGTGGTCAGGAAAGTGTGGAAATAAATTGGTTCAGTTATGGCTGATTCCTGAATAACTTAATACCATCTTAGTTGACCCGCCCATACAAAGTAAGACAATAAATCTAAGAGAAAGCTACTCGACACTGCCAGAGTTCTGACTTGTGTGGAGATTAAAAAGGGGAGGTATGGTGATTGTGAGGAAAAGTCTGATGAATGTGAGAGTAGTAACATATTAAGGCCTGAGAAAGAACCAGATGGGAATGAAGTTCTATGTGAGGTATGAATGACTGGGAATAATGAGATGACGTGGTTTGTTGTGATACTCTACTAAGTGATTCGCAATCATATATAATTAATGAGAGATAATTAAGTAACTATATATTGCAATTGTTTTCTGTTTTATCAGCTCATCTGCCACAAAATGTCGGGTGAGCTATTCGTCCATCAACATTTTGCTTCAAACGACATTTCCTCTGAAATTTAGTAAGACTGTTCCTAGCATTAAACTCTATCAACGATGTTCAATTCCAATCCATGCAAAAGTTTGGTTGCTATGGCAAAATAGTATTGTTTTTAAATATTCTTCTTTGAAACTACATGGCCTAAATCTTAAATATTTAGCAAGTAGCATTACCTAGTAGACCTGTACCGAGATTGTTCAAATCATTTCCCATAGGTAAAATTGACCCACCCGGGGGTCACTTGACTCTTCATAGACATTTGTAGATAAAACTCGCATCTTCTCTGAAAGCACAAGGTCTAATGCTTATATATATAGCTTGTAGCATTACATGGTGGATCTCTACCAAGATTCGGAATAATCATGACCCTCAGTCATAACTGACTATCTTTGTGCGATCACTTGATTTTAAATAATTTTGTTTTAGGATAACTTCAAAAACATTCGAAATCAACATTGCTTGGAGCTCAGATTTTGGGAATAAAGCTTCCAAAACTGACTCTTTCTGCGATACATTTGTTGGCCCAGTATTTTACTCGATAGTAGACAGGTGAGCGATATAAGGCCATCTTGAACCTCCTGTTTAGTTTTATGGAAGAATTTGTATAATATATGCTACATGTACAATATTATTTTTTACAGCTATTGAGAAAGTGATATCAAAAAGGCCTATTATTATACTTGGAGAAGAAGTAAACGTAGAAGTGTTTGGTGAGTTAAGAATAAAACGAAATGAAATTTGTCGAAGTTTAAGATACTTTTACATTAAACTATAGGAAATTTATCCTTTTATCTTTATATTTAAAAATTAAAGAAGAATATGTACTTATTTCCAGCATACCGTATATGTGCATGTACCTATGCATTAGACAAGGTTTTTCAAAATAAATATTATTATATAAGTATATATAAGTATTTTTTTAGATATTTTGTTAAGGTTCAGAAACCGTATGTTAACAATGAGATTCCCGTTATGTGAAAACTCTGCCAATGATATGAAATTACAAAACACGAAGTCGATTCTAAGACTGATGAAGCAAAATATATTTCAGTAATAAACACCGCAACTGAGGAAACTCGTCCAACAAAAATCGAAGTGTCAGGATTACCAGAAAGCGTAACAGGGGAAACTCTCACTATGTTTTTCGAAAACAAAAACAGACAAGGTGGTGGTCCTGTGAAAGGTGTTACAATTGATTATAATACTCACACTGCTGTTGTTGAATTTGAGGAAGCTGTAGGTAAGCATATAATTTGTTTAAACATACGTAGTGGCGGTTAGAATGTGAGCTGATATATGCCTCAAGCACTTTACATTATACAATAAATATAGACCCAAAAAAATTTTTACAATGGACATCACTAAAATACGATTTGCTTTTCCCTTGTCGAAAGTGAGGAGGGTATGGCAAAGCTGGTTCTCCGTTTATGCGTCTATGTATGTTATTGTCCGACTTAAAACTACATTGTATCTTGATATATTTTGTCTTCTCATATTTATTAACTTCTCAATTGTCCTACATAAACTAACTTAAAAAGATTGTATTTGAAGTTCGTTAAATCATCGTATGATAAAAGAACGATTCAGAGGAAGTACGTACAGCGCAAAATCTGGATGAACACGTTTTAGATGGTTTTCACTAAATCTTTCAGTTACTCGTACAGAACGTTAAAGTAAGGGCCATCCAATAAAGAGTGAAACTACATTTATAACACAGAAATTTTAATGAAATGTAACATACCTGTTTTTCTTCCTTGATATATCATATATGCTGCGTAATGAACGATGCTCATCGATGTCGCAGAGCTCGAATGCCCGGTGCTAGGCATTTAGAGCTTATACGTCGGACATGCTTTGTAGCCTCAACTTCAAGGCTTTCTAAGTCCTAGAATCTGACACCACGAAGAGGTTCTTTTAGTTTGTGGAACAGGCCAAAGTCAAGGCAACTAATTTATAAAAGACATGCAGGATTGGGTATCTCAATTACGTCATAAGTGACGTCATCCTCTCCTTTGTGTGGTACACCGTCTTATTATGGATAACCATCCGAATGGCTTCAGGTAGTTCAAGACGAATATTTCGTATTTCAGGTTCTTTATTTTCGATGGTTAACTAAGTGAAACACGATGCGCCCTCATTATGCCTTAATTTTAATAAGCAAAAACAAATCATCCTCCTAAAATGCCCCTGTTATCGTCTGACCTTTTTTTGTTTTTGAAGATGTTTGATTGTACCCCACAAACAATTCGCTTCAATTCGAATCCAAGTTTCTTCTGTAGCTACAATTTTGTCAAAAGGGAATGTTCCCCAATTGCAGGCAAAACACTGATTTCAATGGCAACAAAAAGGAAAAAAATAGAAAACTTCTTCTCTGAATCAAAAAGGCCCAGAGTTTAACTTTTTAGCATGTATGATTACCTTGTAGACCTCTAACCAGATTGTTCAAACCATAAGCCCCAGGTCAAAATTATTTTCGTCTTGGGGCTTTTTTGCCGAGTGGACCTCTACCGAGATTAATAAAATCGAGGCCTGGGTCTAAAATTGACCCTGCGCGTAAAACACTTGATTTAACATAGGCTTATATTGAACCTCCTCCCCACCACCCCCAAAAAAAAAGACCTTGTCTTAAACCGCAAGGCCCATAGATTAGATATTTTGACTGTAGCATTGTGTGATAAATCTCTATAACTACTATTCAAATCAGGACCCAAGGTCAAAATTTACCCTTTCTGCGACACGATTATTTGTCTTGTATCATAGCCGATGGATAGGCGAGCGATATAGGGCCAACTTTGCTCTCTTGTTTGGCTGTATACCTTATACTTTGGCCTGTTTAATACTAATAGAAGATGTGCCTTTAATCAGCATGATTCAACGTTATAACGAATTACCTCTCTTAAATTTGATTTACAAAAAAAAAAAGAATGAAGCAAATCGAGTATTTAACAACTATATCTATTCTTTCCGTTACTCTTGAGTTTGATTACTACATTGTATGCAAAAACTGACAATTAGTCAGAGTAACCCCTTTAAAGCACGGGACGGTTCTTGTCAACTGCACTCAGGGACTTAAAGTTCACCTTGGGCACGTTGTGCTCGGATGAGCTAAATCTTAAACTACACATGTAGTACTATATACTACATAACAATAATTTAGAATGTTACATAACTCTACATATTATGGAGTACTACAGTATATCATATGTATATTGGATTTCAGTTCATTAGACGTATAGAAGTACTACAGTAATTCTGTTTTTGCAGTATAATCTAGGAAAAAAGAAACTTTTAGGTACTTTTTTCTGAAATAACCCCTTCAAATCATGTTCTGTTTTCACAAAGTTGATAAAATACAAAATAAATTGTTCTATTTAGTATAACTGTCTTGTTTTGACGATCTTACGCTGACGTTATATGTATAGCTTTCGTAATTGTTCCGCATGTTTTACAGAACAAACACCTGCAAGTGCATCAGATGAACAACACGCTGAACTGGGAAAGTATGTAAATGCCGACAACCGCTGCGACAACACGAGCTCAGGTACAATATACATTTATACATCAGAATTAAGCATTTAAACATGATATGTGCCAGACAACCAACAAAATGCATATATCGGTACAAGTTAGAACTGGCTTTAAGGTATTCAGCCCATATCAAATCAACTCCAACTGAATCTTCTTCAACTGCCTTTAATTCATAAACAAAGTAATATCAGCTTATTTTTTCCTTCACCATTCTAGCCAGTCCCAGTGGTTTAGTGGTTTAGTCGTCTGACCTATAATTTTACAAGTGTAGGTCAAATCCCATCCGAACCACATTTTGTCTCCTTTATTCATCTTTTTATGCCGCCGAAAGGTCGGCATATTAAAATCGCACCGTCCGTCCGTCTGTTCGTCAGTCCGCACTCATGCTGGATACCTTAAGCGGTAGGAGGAGTGGTCTAAGACAATAGAAATCTATTGTCTTCATTCCGTCTTTTGTCCCTTAAGTGGTCATTCTTTTGTTACTTAAGTGGTCACTCTATTGTTCGAGAACAATGGAAATACCACCTAATATCACCTACGCAGGGGCGTGCGTCCGTGCGTGCATCCTTGCACTTGTTCGTGTCCGGGCTGTAACTTTGTCATGCATTGAATGATTTTAAAATTACTTGGCACAAATGTCCAGTAGATCAAGACAACGTGTCGCGTGCACGACTCACGTCTCTACCTTCAAGGTCAAAGTCACACTTACAGTTTTAAGGTAATGGAATCCTTCATATATGCACAAATTCGTATCCGGGCTGTAACTTTGTCATGCATTGAAGGATCTCAGAATTACTTTGCACAGATATTCAGCACATCAGGACCCACATCCCTACCTCAACGGTCAAGGTCACACTTAGAGTTTATAGGTAACGGAATCCTGTATATATGCATACATTCGTGTCCGGACTGTAACTGTGTCATGCATTGAAGGATTTTAAAAAAAATTGGCACATATGTTCAGCACATCAAGACAACGTATCGTGTGCAAGACCCATGACCCTTCATCAAAGGTCAAGGTCACACTTACAGTTTGAAAGTTATGGAGTCCTGTATGCATGGTAACTTTGTCATGCTTGGAAGGCTTTTAAAATTACATGGCATTATTGTTGATCACATAGAGAGGACACATACTGTGAGATACTTCTTTTGGGGGCATTTGTCACTCACGAGGGACAGCTCTTGTTTCAGCTTTAAAACCATTTGTTAAATATTTTTCTGCAAATTTTCATACAGTAACATTCCTCGGTCATATCAAACTAATTAGGATAATGGCAATGTAAAATTAAGACCAGGTATAAAATTCGGTAATGCCTGGTTACAGATCTGGTTATTTCAAAATCAAGAAGGTAAAAGGTTTTTATTTTTATTTTTTTCAGGCCCAAATAAGGGTAACCTCGTTTTTTGCTTTCTCGATGATCAAAGATACATACATGTTTGAATATATACAATGCACAGTTTCATAAATTGATTTCATTAAATACATTTATTAAATAATAAATTGTAGGATACCCGTATCGATTTTCGAGAGAAGGCAAGGAAAAGAAACAGTAGACAGACTGACTCACTCACTTAAACTCACCCTCACACACTCACACTCACGCACACACACAAACACACAAGTATTTTGCCATTTGTAGAATTCTATTAATATAAAAGAAATTGTTTTATCGATCTGTAAGCTAGTAATTTCCGAGGTAAATATAGGTTTTGTTTCATATAAATTGTGTCAAATCGAATGAATACCTTTAACTACATTCATCACGATCATTGGATTGAAGAGGAAGAATATTAAAATTTAAATATATTTTGAGTTTTTCCCATGTCTTTTCAAAATTTTTAAGTTCTTTTTAAGATTACAGCTGTTTGTCTGTGAGTTTTATACTAATGGCTAATAAAGTTCTTGGCAACTGAAACTGATTTCATATAATTCATTTTACAGTAGTAAATATACTTTTTAATATAAAGAACGAGAAGGTTAATTTCTGCTTCATTGGAGTCTATGAACCCAAGAACAAATGTTTTACGTGTCAAATTTACTTGTTGATTTGAAAAGAGCTCTTGGATGAAATTCGACAAACAGTAGGGATATACACGATTAATTTAATTGAAAACGGGTCAGTATAAAACATGTATAAATGACCTGAGGGGTTTATAACAATTGGTTAATAAATAAATAATTCTTAAATGAAACAGATGTTTTAGAAATAATCAAATATGCGAATATTCGAACACGAAATTTGCATTCGAATATTCGGAAGGAATACGATTATTCGAATATTCGAATATTTGTTCCCTTCATTTAAACAGATTTATACTAGCGCTACGGCACTGGCAATGTCTAACTCCCCGCAGCGGTTACTTCTCCTTACAGTATACATTTGAGAGCGGCAGCTCAGCTGTAAGGAGTGTGCGGCAATATTTGATATTTTCCAATAATTACGTACTGCTAATAGATATTTGATACAATACGATAAATTAGCATAGAGTGTATAAAGTGTAACTATTCTAAATTTACGGAAATGTACAAATACAGTCAACTCATTTAACCAAAAAATAGATTTGATAAGTTAAGTTAAAAATGATAAATATAAGATAAGCATACGAAACAGAAGAGATATATGAATAACAGGCAGCTTGGCTAGGTTAAACCCTAGGAGGCACCCTTTAGACCTCTTAAGAATTCTGGGACAACCACCTGATAGTGGTCACTCTCATAGAATAAAGTGCAACTCTGCAACATATACGTGTGTGCTCCGTGTCAAGACCGGTAACATTTTCACACATATTTGACTCAAACTCGAGGGAAATATCTTCCCAAATTAAACATGTAGAGAAGTTTACGCCACTGGCTTCCGGCGCTGTGCTACTCGAACTCGAGTCAAACGCGGCTCTATTGACCGCGCTAAATAATAGGAGCTACTTCGTGGGGGATGGAAGTGTTGATGGCAGTGGTCATTCATTGAGTACCGGTACGGGGAAAGGCTTGCAAAATCAGCTGACACTACTCTTATATTCTACTATGCATTTCAAATTCCTGAAGTTTTGAATTCGAAATCTATGTTCAGTTCCGAACAGCTCCAGTGCTTTCAGCGCTTAGATAGAAGAAATGGCATTTGGGTTTGAGGGAAAACGTTTAATGTTACAATGAATTATATAACCAAATTATCGTTTGAATAAGCCTTTCAGGTTAAGCTAAAACTCAATATAGAATCAACTTTATCTCACAAATTTGTTGATTATCTAAATATCCAGTATTAGTCCTTTTGGAATCAACTTGACACTTTCAATACGTCAGAAAGTAAAACGAGTTCTTAACTTAGTGGGTCTTGTATATAAAAAGTTTTTTGTTTTGTTAAAGTCATGTTTAGAGCCTAGATTGATTTAAGTGCCCTCTTGAGCACGGGAAAAATTTCCATATGTATCACATCTACATTGTGTGGAGTTTCAGAAACAAGGCAATTTCAACAAGGTCCTATTGGTCAGAATCCAAGATGGTTGCCAAATTATGAAAAATCGCTATATTTCAATAGCTGTCACAAACTGACCCGAACACCGTTACTGTAAACGTGCATTTAAATGTAAATGTACTCTGTATTTGAACAATGTATTGAGGGACCATCTCAAATCAGAATAATAATACAAACCAAAGGCTCTCGTATATTTATTATAATGTCAAATTTAGTTCTTTACGATGAACAATTACGGTGTCTCCAGACCGTGCCATTGCATGTTAAATAATGATTACTCTGCAGTTGCTAATGCGTTTTTTAAAGTTTTTAAACATCTTTCGTTCATTTAAAGGCCGTCTGTTTTCTTGACATTCCGTATACAGAGTCATTAGGTGATGTCGTTTAGGGTATACTCTGTCACCCAGCAAAACGCATTTATCTGGAAATTGAAGTTCTTGACCTCAAATTTGTGCCGTGAGATTAAACTGGTTCTTTTGAGGATGTTGGTAGTGATGATCTTTACGGTGATGGATGTTGAAAGTGTGACAATGAAGATATAGCCGACCACGACGACGATGATGATGATGGTGATTATTATAATTATTAACCAGGTTTTCTCTTAAAACCTGGTTATTAGAATGGCGATGTCGTATGTCGGGCGGGAGGGTCGTTAAACATTTGGTTTCCGCTCAATAACTTTAGTTTAGAGTGACCAATTGCAATGAATCTTGGTGTGTAGGTAGCTTGTGTGGAGAGGAAGCTTGTGATTGCATTGAGGGTTACTAGGCTGAAGGTCAAGGTCACTGTTAATAAAAATTGGAAATGGTTTTCGCTCAATAACACGAGTTAGGAGTGACTAATTGCTTTTAAACTTGGTGTCTAGGTAGCTTGTGTGGAGGGGAAGCTAAGGATTGCATTTTGGGTCATTAGGGTCAAAGTCCAAGTCATGGTTACTAAAATAGAAAACAAGTTTCCGCTCAATAACTTGAATTAGTGACGAATTACAATGAAAATCGGTGTGTGTGTGTAGCTTGCGTGGAGAGGAAGCTTAGGACTGCATTTTAGGTAACTAAGGTCAAGGTCAGTGTCATTGTTTTTAATTCTAAACTTGTTCTAAAAAATCTTCATTTTGGGGCGTCAGTGTCACTCTGTTACTAAAAACAGATTTTTTAAAATTCTAAAATTGTTCTCAAAAAAAAAATTAAAATTATTTTGAGTGAGAGGGGGGGTGGTTAAGGTCACTGTTTCTAAAAATATTTTATATATATCTAAAAAAAAGAAAAAATGACATTTAGAGGGGGTGGGGGGGAAGGGGGTGTCAAAGCTACTTGGTTTTTTTTATTCGCATTTCTTGTAATATCACTGTTTTTGTGGGTTATTTGGTCAAGGTCACTGGGTGATTTGTTTTTCTAATTCTAGATTTTCTCCAGCACAATTGAAAAACCTGGTTTGTGTGGCGTTACTCGTTTTATTTTTATGATGGTCCCACTGATGTTGATGGGACAATGACAGTAAAAAGTTCGTATTTTCGTCAGTGTTTTCGTCTAGATCATTTTTCAATTCGATGCATTTTTACTATGGTCGACGAAAATCGACAATTGTGATTATGTTGTTAAATAGATACTATAATGTAATGAAATAAGCAAGACACCGGTAAACCCGATAGAGCGGATCACTTTAATAGAGCGGAAGCAACTGACGGTAAACTGAAAGTTTCTGTATTAAGGTTTCGTTTTGCAAGATGTTCTTGGTATACTGTGATATGTAAAGAAATTTTAAGCTGTGATGATTAATAAATTCAATCGTCTCTGTACATTTAAATTTGGTCAAATATTAACTGAGATATTTAGGTGCTAGTTAGAAATGGTTATATTCATGTTAACAAGATTATGAATGTCAAAATAGCGACTAACCCATATTTCAATTGAACAGATGGAATGTTTTATTACCTACAGTATTTCCATTTCTCAGTACCTAGAAAAAAGTTTTAGCGACTTGTCGAACTTTAGACATGTACTGTCAAAAGGCTGGCGTGCATTTGAAACTTTAATAATTACAACTAGTGCGGTTGAAACAAAATGCCATATAAAAAAATGTACTGGTCAAAATGACCCGAAAAAGTAAGGTCAAGAAAAGTTCTTATAGGTCCATTACTAAGACCAAATCGAATTTTCTTTTTAATCTGGAATTGTAACGGGCGTCTTCTCAGAAGGAAAGATATAACACACTGCATCGAATATGACCATATTAGGTTAAAAATTTGAGTTTAACAAATGAATTAATGAATTATATTTTGCCTTCTTAAAAAAGAAAGTAGGTTTTCCAGTTATCAAATATCTTAAAGTTTGTAATTTTCCAGAACTCTCCCAGGAAGAGGCTGTAAATAGGTTGTACATGAATAAGCATGCTTATTTTGCTTTATAGTTGAAAGAATGTTACTTTCAATGATGTGCAACGTATATCTCTGACTGTTTACAACATGCAATAAAGCGAAAGCAGGATAAAAAGTCAACCCAGGTCAATCTAAGGAAATACAAAAACATTCACTCGTTTTTCAGCAGCAGTATTTCAAACAGGAAATACTCCACGGCTATTGTAAAGTTTTAAAAGCTAGTATCAAACTGTATTTCCCCGTTACAATTCCAGATTTAAAGGAAAATTCAATTTGGTAATGGACCTTTAAAACATTAATAATGTTTAGAAAAAAAACCAATAAGTTATGTTTAATCATTTCTTTCATTAGTGCATGCAAACACAAATTTATCATATCAAAGTGATGGAAAATAATTTATTACCCGGCGGGTCAAAAAACATTTTGTCATTAGCTCGACTATTCGAAGAATAAGGAGGCTATTGCACTCGCCCCGGCGTCGGCGTCTGCGTTGGTTAAAGTTTTTTATTAAGTCAAATATCTTGAATACTATCAAAGGTATTAACTTGAAACTTAAACTATATGTTTACACCTAGGGAAACAATCCCCATAATTCTGTTTTGATTTTTGACAGATTTATGCCCCCTTTTAACTTAGAATTTTTGGTTAAAGTTTTATATAAATTCAAATATCTTGAATATTATCAAAAGTATTGAATTGAAACTCAAAGTATGTGTCTACCATCAATATCTACACCTGAGGAAACAATCCCCATAACTCTGTTTTGATTTTTGACAGATTTATGCCCCTTTTAACTTTGAATTTTTGGTTAAAGTTTTTCATAAATTCAAATATCTTTAATATTATATAAGGTATTGACTTGAAACTCAAAATATACGTTAACCATCAACATCTACACCTGAGGAAACAATCTCCATAACTCTGTTTTGACTTTTGACAGATTTATGCCCCTTTTTAACTGAGAATGTTTGGTAAAATATTTTATAAAGTCAAATATCTTGAATACTATCAAAAGTATTGACTTAAAACTCAAAGTATGTGTCCACCATCAACATCTACACCTGCGGAGACAATCCCCATAAATCTGTTTTGATTTTTCACAGATTTATGCACCTTTTTAACTTTGAATTTTTTGTTAAAGATTTTTATAAAGTCAAATATCTTGAATACTATTGAACGTATGGACTTGAAACTTAAAATGTATCTTTACTGTTAACATCTTCACCAATGTTTTTGATTTTTGACAGGTTTATGCCCCTTTTTAACTTAGAATTTTGTCACAGTTTTTACCAGACTAATATGGAAATACTCGAAATGGCTTTCTTTTGTAATGTCATAGAATAACTATGCAGTATGCAGCGGTCATGCTTGTTTAATTCTATTCATATCAATTTTGAAAAGTTACAAAATTATTCATGATCAAATATACAAGGTCATGTATTTATTTGAGATATCCCCCTCTCCTCCCTCCAGTTGGCTTGCAGAATCCAGGGTAAGGCTTTGAATACAATGTACATTTACAAAGGTCTTTGAACAAGTTTCATATCTTTGACCTTAATTCTTATAGACAATTACACAATACTCCTGTTCTGAGACAAAAACCCCATTTTACCAACAAGCTTTCGAATAGTCGAGCGTGCTGTCATGTGACAGCTCTTGTTTTTCAACTGTTTTCAATAGGAATAAAACTGTTGTATATATTTATATTATCTAGCTACATGTATAAATGTTAAAAGGCGCGCCAGCTTTATCATTTTTGACCTTTAAAGATCGAAAACATTTCCTAGCCTGTGTTCTAAGTACAAAGATGTATAAATACTGTTGTTAATACAACATTCTATTGGTTCAATAAAAAAGTATCTTAGTAAGTCGTTATAGTTGCAGATATTATCTTGTACATTTGTAAACATGATTACAGCCATTTCTAGCAAGAAACAGAATATTTAACAATCCATAGCATAGCCATTGTCTGCAGTCAATTGACATAAATTACTGAATTTTGCCACTTCAGTGTTGTTATTGTCTTATATATCAGATACCCTGGGCCGCACCTTCTTAATTTTTAAAAGGGTAAATGACAAGGTAGTAATAACCATGATGTGCAAAACTGCAATAACGAATTAGGTCAGATAAACAGTTTTGATTGATTCATGTTTGACGATACTATGAGCATATAAAAAGTGCCCTTTCCCATCTGAATATAGTAGGATCGCCAGCTCGATCCCCGCACCTTCACTTACATAACTATTGTTGTTTTATACAAGACCTAAAACCGAGGTCTAATGTATCGGTGCTGCGCCCGAAACCTAAAATAACTTAACTCTTCTGGAGGTGTTGATCATATTAACGATAAAACTCTAAAATACATACTGAATATAGTCAAGTAGCTGACTAGAAATTACTGTAGCCTCTCATATATTGAGGGTCATGGGGTCGAACCGTTCTTCCTAGGAAGGATTGATAGCTAAACTGCACGCCTGTTAAAATTAACAAAATACTGTTGGAAAGGGCGTAAAGCATCTCAAACAACTACAACAACAATCTGAATATAATCAAGTAAAAGACACAGGCAACAAATAGGTAATTGAAAAAAGGTAATTAAGTTTGATGGAGCTATACACATTTTTCCTGTTCTGACTGTAACTCTGTTATGCATTGAAGTAGTTTACAATAAATTTGCACAATGTACACCACCTGGAAAAACGGTGTTCTGCGCATTGTCAATGGATTTTAATCGTCTGACTTACGGTTTCAAATCTAACATTTGGTTACTGGTAGATGTTTTACTCAAAAGTTGATCTACTACTTAAGTATTTACACACTGGTGTTAAAATTGACATAGTGAGCGAGGTCAGAATATCATATGATTAGTAATTATATGACTTAGGTTTTATTGTAACTGTACAAGTTTGAGGTTACAATAAATTATCGTCTCTCTTGGTCTGGTGGTGTTGGCATCCGTTGGGGTGGGAGGTAGATGGTTCAGATCCTAGTATGATCCGTTTTGATACGGCCAGTTGTTGAGATGCCAGCTAGGTAAATCATAGTAACCATATGTCTGCCTACCTGGTACCTAGTAATTGGATTCGGGCGGTTAAAGTGCACAGAAAGAATGTGTCTTAAATGGCCCACTTTTTAAGTAGGGTTACACAATAATAAAAAACAATTAAACTTTACTTTGCCTTTTATTTCAGTCAAAACTGTGTCAAACTGTGTCTATGCAGTGAAATAAATATGTATCTCATAATTTATCTATCTCAGAAGCATGAACAACATATTTCTTTAGAAAGCACCACTGATATCATGAATGTACATTTTAGAACTGGTCATAGAGACTCATATAGGATTTAAGAAGAGCTACAGGAGTAGACAAGAAAAGGCCATGTTCCTACTATCTTTTTGCATTGAATATTCACCCATTTAGGAAGTAGAACTGTAAACACTGTTCTGTATTTTGTAACATATTTCTTTAGAAAGCACCCCTGATATCATGAGTGTACATTTTAGAACTGGTCATAAATGTGACCGTTGTTATATTTTAGCTATACATTCCCATATCTAAGAGGGTGGTCACAAGGAAATAAAGTAACGAAATTCATTGAGTTTCTATGTTTATATAATTATAATATTCTTTTCCTATTTCCTTTGTAGGTTCTATAAGTCATACTGACTAAAAAGGGTATCCTGCTCTGTAAAATAGAACTGTTTGAAGAATTAAATATGTGTAGCTAGAAAATCCCCCCGAGCATGAGAAACGGTGTTTAATCAAGTGTTACAAATAAACAATTCACAATTGTTATGTTATGATTTCCTTTACACACTATTAGTTACTAAGAGAATATATAAATAGATGTCAACTGATACTATATGATCACATGACTGAGTTGTCACATTTCATGTACAACTCGTGCAAATATTATTAGGTATAAAACCACTAATAATTACCACTGTGACATTCTCCCCTGCTTTAAAAAAATGTCTCCTGACATTTCAAAATGTACAGACTATGTTCACATTATATTGAATTTGCTGTTTCATGAGTTTTAACATATTATAGTATTATATGTGACTACATTTAACTTCACTGTTGTCCGAAATACTATAAATAGTAGTTTAATTTGCAATGTTTGTTAAATAAACAGAAACCAAATTTGTCACGAAAAATGAAAACTTTGCGTAACGATAAGCAGAAAAACGTTTCACTGAAATGAAACAAAATACTGATGTCTTTGAGGTTTTGCTGATATAATACCAGCAAGAATTAAGCTGAAAAGAAATTTCAACTATTTACATGTTACAATTATACTACTGTAACTTTTGCTTTGGATGAAGGCTACACACCATTTAAATGTTATTTGAAGAACAACATTCTTTACACTTAAACTCAACCTACTTGCTTGCAAACTTTTCTTTCCCTAAATATACTTCATCCAAAGTCTTCACTACAATCAGCCAACTTCTGCAGAACAGCTTTAAGGCATTAAAAACAACATATTAGGCAATACATATTGCATAATATTCGCAAAACAAAAAAACATTTAAAAGATTTATTCATTGAAATAACATTATGAAATTATCAGTAATATAGTATTTAAGAAGAGCTACAGGAGTAGACAAGAAAAGGCCATTTTACCTACTACCTTTTTGCATTGAATATTTCACACATTTAGGAAGTAGATCTATAAACACTGTTGTGTATTCTATATGCAATACGAGAAAGAAGGCTTTAATTTGGTATATGATATACTTTGTTTGATAAGTTATTAAATTTCTTTGTAAACCAATAACGACTTGGAACACTGATTTTGCTAAAATGACATACAATATCGACGTTATTAGTTAGAGAATTTACATTGCTATAGTTATAGAAGTTTGCAAACAAGCGGCAAATATTAGTATGTGAAAATTAAGTGTAATGTCAATGTTATAGTAATGTGTTGCTCTGACTAAGTAATATCAGATGATGCCATTATAAGCAATTCAGAATGTTCGGCAAAACCTTCAAATACTAAGGACACAACCGCTACTTGGCACCGGTGGGCGTCAAATTTTGGACCCTGCGACCGCTGCACTAAAGCGACAATCAAAATCTACATTATCTCTCCCTACCTCCCCCCTCTGTCTCTCTCTCTGTGTCTCTGTGTCTCTCTTTCTCTCTCTCTCTCTTTGTCTCTCTCTCTGTCTCCCCTCTCTCTCTCTCTCTCTCTCTCTCTCTCTCTCTCTCTCTCTCTCTCTCTCTCTCTCTCTCTCTCTCTCTCTATGTCTCTCTCTCTGTCTCCCATCTCTCTGTCTCTCTGTCTCTGTCTCTGTCTCTCTCTCTCTCTCTCTCTTTGATGGTAAATTCATCTGCAGTAGGTCTCGAGACCGATTAATATTAGTTACAAGATCTTGTTTCGCAATCAAGAAAAAATATATTAGCATAAATAATACCTTGAAATACTAGTTTCATGTATTTTAAATATCTCATTGTATGATAATTAAGGTATGCTAGTTCTTTGCCTAAATAAAACCCTTTTCCCATTTTCTGATCATTGTTAATAGAAAGAGCCAAGAATTGTGATAATGTTGTTAAATATATCACTACATATATTAAAGTAAAAGGGTATGTAAGCAGCATATCTTAACGGTTTCCTTTTTGACCCCCCCCCCACCCGTCCCCTTATAGAATAAACTCCAATAATTTAACGGCTTGTGTTGGCCGTCTGAAAATAAAGTGTGCAAAATAACGCTTGTGGACATCGTATCCCTAAAGTTCATAGAAAAAATTATCTTCGTTTCTCACGACAACCTTCGCAAATGTGTCACTTCCCAAAATACTTAGATAAAAAACTGCACCTCAGGAGTATTGTTTGTACTCTGCATCCCGTATGTATAAAAGCCCGTAATGCCACGGTCCATCTTTTACTCAAATAACTGTGTGAAGAATTACCACTTCAAAGACTCTATATGGATTTTTTGTTGCAAATGGGGTGCATCTGAACGGTATTCTTCGACTCTATCTGTCCCATAAAAACAATAAAAAATAACCCCGGAAATTGAATGGCTTGTGTTAACCGTCCAAAATAAAGTACACATCCCAGAAGTTAATAGACAATTTTGAGAACTCAAGATTTTGAAATTTCAAGCATCTCTTACGAGAACTCCGCAAATGTGTTACAAATGTAGGTAGGACATATTTAGTATTGTAAGTACCCCGTATGTTTGGATAAAACTGCACCCCAGAAGTGTTGTTTATACACTGCACCCAACTTGCACGAAAACACTCAATGATACCTTAGGGAGTCCGTCGACTGTCCGTCCGTCCATAATTAACTTCAAACAACGTATCTTCTAAATCCACATGACCAAAGGTGATGATCAGGACTGGCATGGAGTTGTACCAAGTTTGTTCAAATAATGCCCCTGTGGTCACTTGTTTTGCATAGACTTATTTCAAAAATGTAAAAAAATCTCCAAAACCACAAGGTCTACCAAGTGGGTTCAAAACATAACCCAGGGGTCAAAATTGACCCTGCCCGAGGGTCGCTTGTTTTACATGGACTTGTATATAAAAAGTTATGAATCTCCTTCTGCACAACCGCAAGGTCAAAATCTGATACAGTAGTACGTAGCACCGTGGGGTCGACCTCAACCAAGTTTGTATAAAGCATATGACCCCCGCGCGGGCATTACTTGTTTTACTATATTAATATATTAACAAGGTCTAGAGCTTAGATATTAAGTCTGAGGCATCTATTGCACTTCTACCAAATGTGTTCAAATCTTGCCCCTGTATTTATAGGAAAACATTTTTCAATCTTCTTCTCAAAAACCTCAAGCCCAGATTTTAGATATTCGGTACATAACATTGTCTAGTTGATCTCTACCAAGTTTGTTAAGATCATGCCCCTGGACGTCTTAAGTTGATGATAATGGTTATAATTATTATGATCCAGCTTTAAAGTATCTCTTGAGCGTGGTGTTCACCAACTTACAGTCAAAACTGAAGGAAGAAATGTTAGGCAATGTGTGTTTGATTGATAAGTCAACACTGCATTTAGAAACAAGATTGTACAGAAGTGCAAGCTGATCTGAATCAGTACTTAGTCACAGAGGTGTAGCTGTGGTTTTTCGCATAGCGGGGTTAAAACATATATACTTGGTACATGTATGTCTAGCGGTTGCATGTTTGTAGTGACCTCCACCCAACTTCCCTCGGTATCTCATAAAAAGACTCATCTGTCTTATATTATCATTGGTTTACGTTTCGCTGTAAAAGTAAACGTTTCGCTGATTTGTGTCATGTAAGTCATTTCTAAGTCTTTTTCTTTGTTTTTATTGTCAAATCTTCACGATAACAAAGGAAATAGTGCTGCAGAAAATGTTTTGTTTTTTGTTGTTGGCAATATTGACAGAATACTGCGCTATATATTCAACATGTTATTTTAATTTGAAAAGTTGATTTAAGAGGACTGTGTTGTACAGATGACGGTGAATTACAATGTGCAATTGAATACCCATGAACTAGGATTAGTTTTTTGACAAAGCTACAGTATAATCATCTGTTATTGTTTATCCATACTGTTCTTTGGATAAAAGAAGGATCGATACATTATATGTAGGGACAAACACTAGCATACTTAGTGGGAAGCTTTATTTGTCACCAAATGTAAAGTCATGACATGTATTTTACAATCTTGTCAACCAGGCGAGTTATATTTGACACAGTGAGGTACTACGAACTGATTTAAACTAAGAGCAGGTTTATAAATGTTCATGAATTAAGAACCAGAAGAAAATGTGATATACATTTTTCGAAATTTCTAATACCCTTAGCATATGCTGTGCAATAAGTCAACTAATCGGAAATTATTCGTTCTGAAATTTTGAACATATTACAAACCTTACATTTTCAAAAATCTTCAAACTTTTAAACAATTTTGGCATCAACTCTTTGTTTTACGATCGATTCTATTCTATGACATGACCAAATTAAAATTTGGAAAAAAATGTGTATGCATTTGTCGATTAAGATATTACAAACATATTCGATTGTCACCCATTTAATATCACATAATGTGTATACCTTTAAGATAACAAGCTATAATCAAAGCGCTGTAAGCGCTGAAGGCATGGGGGCTATAGATTTACTCCCCTAAAAACACTTTTTGACCTTCGTGATTTGCGCTGAACCTTACCTAAAGCGCGGGTCGAAATGTGCAGTGGACAAAATTTAATATACGACATAGAATGAATGATTAACAAAGATATCGGTGGCAGGGAAGTTTGTTTGTTTATAAGATGTACTTTAAATAAAAAATAATCACATGGTCAACATCATAAATTGTTTGAGAGACCAATGAAAATAATTCGATCTGCGCTTTGTTTAACTTCAAGCGATATGGTCTGATAGTTTAAACATAATTTATTGCCAATAATATACATAGCAAATGGTTTGGGCCACAAGTGCTTACCACATTATAAAACGGCCCTCCCCAATATATGATAATTACAAAGAAGCATTGTGGCTACATATATAAACATTTACAATGTATCATTATAATGTTACTGAATGAAAATAAAAAACGTTGTATCACATAATTATGCTCGCGATGCCCGCGCCCAGTGTGCGACCCGAAAACCTACAAATTTAAAGTACTGTTGGCGCTAAAACCTTCGAGTGTCATGTATAAACTTTTGAACTGATATAAAAATCTTTAAATTATCTTCTTCTGAGAGTACTTCTTTCCCTCTAAGCAACGAATTTACACTTAATGGATGATAACGTCGTGTTTCTCTAAAGAGTACTATTCTTTGGTTTAAAAACAGTGTACATTGGAAAAAATAATGTTCTGCATTTTCAATTCCTTTTTTACAGTCGCAAGTTGCGTTTTCTCTTAAGTGGTTATTAAACAAGTCTGCATTTAAGTTACTGCAACCATTTCTTAAACGAGTGTGATAAACAGTTAAGATTCTCGTGCCTTTAAAATAAAATGACGGTATTACAATTTGTTTGAACAAAGTTCTTTTAAGTCTATTTTTAAAACAAGATAAGGTTGGAGCATTCCTAATATCTTCTGGTAGAGCATTCCATAAATCAACACTGGATGGTACGAAAGAGTTCGAAAAGATCGTTGTTCGTCTAGCAATTACAGTAAAATGTTCAGCGTTTCTTAAGTTATAGCGATTTTGTTCACCAACTGTAGTTGGAAAAATTGAACAAAACTGATCCGGTAATAAATTATTTTTATATTTATACATAATAACAAGTTTTTGAAATTTTCTCCTGTCACTTAAAGGTAACCACCCTATTTCCTCTATAAGTTTATTTGTAGAAACTGATCGAGTTAAACCGGTAACGATACGGGCTGCCTCTAGTTGCAGTTTTTCTAATTTATTTTTTTCAAATTCTGTACAATTGTCCCATACTACAGCAGCATATTCTAGTTGTGGTCTCATATAAGATATGTAAATCTGATTCAATGTCTTTCTATTAATCTTAAATTTTAACGCTCGAATTAGATTTAGCATTCTTGAAGCTGATTTAAAGATAGTTTCTATATGTTCATGCCATTTACCGTTATTGCTTATAGTGAGACCTAGATGTTTATGATTATCAGTAAATGGTAATTGAATTCCGTCAAAATATAATACCGGATGATTTTGGTCTCTACTTGTGCTAAAAAATAATACTTCTGTTTTGTTAGGGTTAAACTTGACCAACCACCGTTTCGACCATTCGGATATAATATGTAGATCGTGATTTAAGATACCTTCTAAATCTTGCACAGTTGATGTTGCTTGAGCTAGTGAAGTGTCATCAGCGAATAGTCTAGTTATGCTCAACAAATTATCAGCTATATCATTAACGTAAACTAAAAAAAATAAAGGTCCTAGAATCGAACCTTGTGGTACTCCAGAGCGAATACTTTCACTATCAGAAATATAAGAACCAACCATAACCCTTTGTGTTCTGTTTGATAAGTAATTTTCTATCCATTTTAATAAATTACCATTTATACCATTCTGTTTTAATTTAAACAGTAAGCCCCTGTGCCAAACCCTATCAAATGCTTTTGAAATATCACAAAAGATCATGCACATACATTGTTTTGAATCTAATGTCTGACAAATCTGATGATAGATTTCTGTAAGTTGATAAACACTGGAATGGTTTGGTCTAAAGCCACACTGATTTGGAATTATAAGATTATTAAAATGTAAATGATTATGAATATGTTTAAAAATTACTCTCTCCATAACTTTACCCAGGCAACTTAATAGCGAAACTGGTCTATAATTATTAGGTTCTTCAGTGCGACCTTTTTTGAAAAGTGGAATAACATGAGCAATTTTCCACATTGAAGGAAAGACCCCTTCTTGAATTGACCTGTTAAATATAATTTCTAACGGTTTAACAATAGATACTGATGTTTCTTTTAGCATTTTGTGGCTAATGCCATCAGGACCGTTTGCTTTGTTTATGTCAATGTTTTTTATGACATCCAGAATCTCTTGCTTTGATATCAGAATATTTTCGAGTTTTGAATTAGTTTTATTTTCATACAACGGAAGTGAAGCGTTTGAATCATCAATATTGGATACAGAAGAAAAATATGAATTTAAGCAATTTGCTTTCTCTGTGTCTGTGACTGCGTATTTTATGTCTCCATTAGAAAGGGTTGTAACAAGAGGTGGTATTGAATCGCTGCTTTTGTTTTTTGTCACTAAATGTTTTACAAGTTTCCAATATTTCCTTTTATTTGTCTGTTCTATATCTACTAGTGATTCTTCAATATTATTGTAAAAAGTTGTTTTAGCTTGTTTTATATAATTATTAACTTTGTTCCTTGTTTTCTTATAATCATTCCAATCTTTTGTGTTCATTGTACCTGCAGCTTTTTTTTCTTAATTTGTCTCTTTTTTAATTAGTTTCATTATTTCTGAATCAAACCAAGGTTTGTCATTTGGCCTAATTAAGACTCGTTTGTTGGGAATACACTTACCAGCATATTGAAGGAACCTATTTGTAAATTCCAAACAGCAGTTATTTAGATCACCGTTATTCAAAAAATCCCAATTAGTGTTTGTAAGCAATTCATTTAGTTGAATAAAGTTTGCTCTTTTATACAACCAAACATGGCGCTCGTAACCTTTACTTAAACTATAACTAAAAGGCAAAATTACATAAGTTGCCCGATGATCACTTATTTCTTCTGGAATGGTTATTACGCCTGAATTAAGTACACTGATATTCTGTGATACAACTATTGGATCTATCGACGTCGATGTATACTGATTGACTCTTGTGGGTTCATTTATTATGTTTCTTAAATTATTCAGTCGTTGTATATCTTTTAATTTATGGTTGGTGGGATTCAGTTGGTCCTCATTTACGTCACCTAACAATATGAAGTCTTTACACTGTTCGTTTGCTCTTTCGATAGCAATATTTAAATTGTCCCAAAACTGAACACTTGAATTAGGCCTTCTATAAATTACACATATAATAAAATCACTATAGTTGTTTTTTACTTTAACCCATAAAGAGTCCGGAATTAATATTTCAAATTCGTTCAACCTTTCTGTTTTGAGTTTTGAAGATGCATATATTAGTATTCCTCCTGAATGAAATGAAACATCATTTCGATAAACCTGATTATAACCTTCAATATTTAAACTCTCATCGGAGACAGTATTATCTAAGTGAGTTTCAGTAAAACAAAGTATTTCGAAATCACTAATATTGTCATTTACAAATTCTAATTTGTTGCGGATACTGCGTATATTTAAATGCATTATGCTTATGTTGTTGTTTTGATTGATGGGGCCTGGGTTTAGTTCAACGTCTCCACTTTTTAACAATAACAATCTTCTGAAAATACTATAACAAAGTTTTTGAATGACATACATGTAACAGACACTGAATGCTTTCCGCGCAATACGAACAACAGCCCCTGCCTCCCACTTCAAAAGAAACTTATCCATTAGGTAATAAAACTATTTTCAAAAAATAGTGTTTGGGAAACAAAAACTGTTGTACATATATATTTGATAAAACAAAGGAGTTCGTTATCACACACGAGTAGCGAGCATCGCAACAGACACAATAACATGTGAAATACAAAAATACAAGCGTTAACATCTTTATGAAATACATTGCATAATGAATACATGTAAAGTGGTCAAAATGGAAGCTCAAAACAAATTTCTTAATATATGGAGGCATGTGGATTGTAATTAAATTTCTGTTGCTTATCATTTTAACTGTTGTGAAATTGATTCACAAATCACAGCAATGAGATTGGGACAAGGAATGCAGTTTTACTTTGGAAAGAAAATGTCTACTAAAGTAGACTAAAACTTTCTAAAAAGAAATGTCTACTGAAGTAGGTCAATACCTACTGTTAATCACCTCAATTGATATACAACATTACTAATTGCTTAAGACAGATGACCGCTTAATGAGGTTTACTACTGAACACAGGTCCGACAGTAATCGGATCGTACCATTTGGGACAAAGAATACATTTTTACTTTGAAACTTAACCAAAAAAAAAGAAATGTCTACTGAAATTGGTAAATACATACTGTTAATCACCTCAATTGATATGCCACATTACTTATTGCTTAAGACAGGTGACCGCTTAACGAGGTTTACTGCTGAGCACAGGCCCGACAGTAATCGGATCGTACCATTTAGGACAAAGAATATATTTTTACTTTGAAACCTAGCCAAAAAAGAAAGAAATGTCTACTGAAGTAGGTAAATATTCACCTCAATAGATATACCACATTACTAATTGCTTAAGACAGGTGACCGCTTAATGAGGTTTACTACTGAACACAGGCCCGACTGTAATCGGACCATACAATAGTCCAAGTGATGATTTTGCCAACAGGGGTAAACGTAGAATATTCAAGAAGAAAAAGAACAATGCATATGTACGTGTATATACACTGAATTTTTCTTGAATGAGTGAAAAGAAAGGAAAAACAAAATAAAAATAAAAACATAAATCGATAAAGAGGCAAAGCAGAGAACTAGAGGGGAAAAGCTCACTAGCTATTAACGTATATAATGTTTGACCATTTATTTACTGTTAAAAAACGCAGTATATATTTTTCTTGGATGAGTGAAAGGAAAGGAAAAACAAAAGAAAAATAAATACAAAAATCGATTAAGAGGCAAAGCAAAGAACTGTATATCGAGTATTTTAAAGACACTTGAGGGGAAAATACTCACTAGCTATTAACTCATTAACCATTTATTTTCATAACTGATAAGAGCTTCCAATTTATACGAATGAGAACGTAGTATATAGACAATTTAGATTATGGATCCTAGCAACAATCTTCAGCTGCTGATGATGACACACATCGACTTATGGGGCTGATAGCACGTCATTTTATCAAAGACATTGACCTTGATACTTGCTAAAAAATAATTTTATGGTCTGATGATGTGGATCGAAAATTATTGTGTACCAAGGACAAGACCTTGAAACAGAAATAAACAGGGTATAATAGGGAAACTTGTTTACCTTGTAATCGGTGAAAGCGCGGGTCGAAATGTGCAAAGGATGAAATTTAATATACGACACAGAAAGAGTACGTTTGTTTTATTATAAAACGTACGTTAAATGAAAAATAATCACATGGTCAACATTATAAATTATTTGAGAGACTAATAAAAATAATTCGATCTGCGCTTTGTTCAACTTCAAGCGTGACGATGTGGATCGAAAATTACTGCGTACTAAGGACAAGACCCTGAAACAGAAATGAAATATAAAAACATTACTGTACAATGCATATAACAGGGAAAACTGAAAATGATTCCTGCTTACCTTGTTAGAGGTGGACGGGATAACAAGTGATGAACTGAACTAACAGTTTAGATAGACAAACATGATGTTGCTAAGGTCAGCCTCGATAAATGGCGGGGGATTTTGCTCACGTGACTTCACTCTCAGGAATGTACGTAAATTATATATATTTTTTAAAAGAAATTTATTTTTGGGTAAATATATAATTATGTAATCGTTCGTAAATAAGAAAGTTATCAATGAAATAACATCTGATTCGGCAATTTGAATATCAAACTACAAACTCTTATATAGAGCTCCGTACGTTCTGTAAATATCCGTACCTTTCCGTGATATGCATATGATTATCTTCCGTAATCAGCTAACAGCACAGTAATTTCTACACCAAAGTCCATGAAAAAATTGTGTAAAAGAGCCCGTAAGCTAAGGACCTTTATGCAATCATTTGAAATTGTATGTACTGTTTTGATTTATGTTTTTTATAATATGTTCTTATCGTATGCGACATTCAAATAGAAGATTGATCTTGCCTGTCTTGCACTCGGCTAAGTAATCTGAACAGGGATCCTCTAGTAGCGCGTCTGACCGCCTTAATCTCTTATGATACTAATACCTACTGCGCATTCTGACACAAGGTTTAGTCGATTTACGCCTATCGCAACTTTCTATTTAACTTTAACGCCACTTATTTGAAATTGAACTTAGAGTCAATGCATAATACATTCTTAAGTCTGAGATCTTGATATCTCGAAGGATGTACAAAACTTTGTTAAATAAGTATGGACACAATTCTAGGAAAGTTTTATTTATGCAACAAATAAAGTCATCGCACAGATGAACAGAACACTGATTTGTCAATTCGTATGACACTTAGAAAATATGAGACAGATACTTACCACTTGTGGCAGTAAATTGAAAACAACTACTTGGAAAAAAGGAAATTAGAACATTCTGTCATTTAACGTAAATAAGCGAAATTTCCTGTTGTTGCACGCCGCTTTCTGAAATACGTACATGTAAAATCGGCGTATCTTTGTGTGAAATTTGGATCAGTGTATGTTTTCCAATTGAAGATATCGAATTGTCGTATTAATAGACCTGACCAGCGCACTCGCACTCGCACACGTAAATGTAAATGTACAACGTACAACTGCCAAATTTCGGGGGTGGTCTCAAACGATTCTAGTATCATAAGATATCTTGGTTACGTTCGTTTTCAAAAAGTCTTCATCAGTATATAATAATATTCACTATTATTCTAATAATAATCATTACTATCGTGTACTGAAGAACTAATACAATATTGAACATACATGTATACGCCATCATCATAATCATCATGAATTAAGAGATTTATCCTTGCAATTAAATTAATCAATTAACAGTTTCATCAAAATCGCTGTTTTCATCATTGTCCCATCAACATCAATTGTTTCATTATTTAAATAAAACAAATAATGTCCCCAACACAGGTTTTCAATGGTACCGTAAGAAAATCTATTTAGAAAAAAAATCTCCAAGTGACCTTGACCAAAAATACAGCAGTGATATGACCTAAAGAAATGAGAATTTTAAAAAAAACGTTATGATTGACATTGAACCCCCCAGAACCTAGCTACCAAAATGCAATCCAAATCTCCACATAGGCTACCTACACACTGATTAGTATAGCCTGAGTTGTTGATCGGAATCTATTTTTCACTGACTTTGATTTTAGTGACCCAAAATGCAATTCGAATCGTCCTCTCCACACAATCTACCTATACACCAAATTTGATTGCAATTGGTCACTCCTACCTCGAGTTATTGAGCGGAAACAATTTTTCTATTTTTAGTAACAGTGATCTTGACCTTGAAGATAGAGCCCTTAGTGCAATCGCACCAACATTCATTGCAACTGATCACTCTTAACTACCCGCCCGCCCGACTAAGACAACGTCATTGTTATATCCAGGTTTTAAGAAAAAACCTGGTTTATTACTATAGTCATCATCATCACCATTATCGTCGTCGTCGTCGTCAGTTTCACTGACCCAACATAAAAGCTTAACAGGTTTAAAATGGGATTTACTATGCATGATAAAGAAACACCATATCTCACAATGCAGGAGGTGGAATACAATCATTTGAAAGAATGCTAAACTTTATCAGTTGGTGAGTGAATTTATCAACAACAAAAACACCTTCACAGGAGCTTTCAGATTTAATTATTCAATTCAAAGGGAGGTAATTTAAGAATTTGAATCTTTGGAGTCTCAACTCTCGCTTTTGCATTGTGTTTTCATAAAACATTGTTGAGTTTTCTAGTCTTGACATTAGTTTCTCTCAACTGACAGCAAAAAGAATATTTTGTCTTGACAACCAATTTTGTTTTTGATAAACTGTCCGTTTTCACTATATGAGTTATCTCCCTTTGATGCATGATAAATGACCAGATTAACCACAAAAGTTGGAGATCATGAACTTCCACTTATTAATGAATGTGTTTCGCTTTGTGACAGAATTTACCCTAACCTACATTCGCTAATGACTCCATATACGGACTGTCAAATAAATCAGACAACCCTTAGATGAACGAATGATGTGCTAAAAACTTAATAAACGCACTAATAACTGCAAAGTAATAATTGTTAAACATGCAATTGCACGGTCCGGAGACACCCGCGTGATAAATTACCATTAATTGTCTACATTTGCATTGGTATGAGTGTCCATCGTAAACAACTAAATTTGACATAATATTGTATTGTTGTTCTAACTTGAGATGGTCCCTTAATACATCGTTCAAATACAGAGTACGTTTACATGTACATGTACGTTTACAGTTACACTGGTCAGGTCTATTACGAACACCAGTGTCATTTTGAGTTGAACATGTGCAGCACGTGCAACTAATGATATATTGCTCATCCATCCGGGAAGCCGGTGAACAGGATTAAAAATGGACAAAACTATTACATAACATTATTGGCCTTTACTGTCCGGTTAGGATAATTTTACAATGACGTACCAGAAGAGTACTTTTATCGGGTAAAACGTTATGTTATCACAAGGGAGAGCACTAGGCGTAATTAATGTCAATATATATTATATTGTACATTACATACAGTCGATGTCACTATAGTGCAGTAGGTAACGACTCCGGTTCCTGATTATTTTGGTTTTGTCGAACAGGAGTTCATATAGGGACATGTACATAAAATGTTTACTCTCTTTTATCAGTAAGATTGTTTTAATTTATTTCTTCTTTTTTTGTTTCATTGATATGTTTACTTCTCATTTTTATTCAAGTTTTTTTCTGATTGTACTTAGAACAAATTAAACAATCAAATGAACTTCATGTTTATTCCTTTACCTGGCAATTCTTCAAACACCAACAGTTAAAAGGAACAAGGTACCTTTATTACTTGCTGAAGAGTTGTCTTGGCCAAATCATAATGTTTGTAGTACATTGTTCTAGTTCAATGTACATATAAACACGAGATGACAGTAAGCACGAAATGCTCGTGCTTGAAATGGTTATAGAATCTTTCAAAGTTTTAGTGATTTTACTTTCATTTACTGTTTATTGTTTGACTAAAACATGTATCTACATAATTAAAATTTTACCTGAAGTAATACTGAAATAATTCAATGGAAAAAAAATATAAAGCTTCGATGAGGATCGAACCAGTCCTTAAAATCTTTATTTGTAGACATCCAGCGCTTTAACCACTGCGCTAACGCACCGTTCTTTCATGTGCTCATGTATTTTTAAGCCTAGAACCCTTTCGTATATACATGCTCTACCTATTTACACAATGCTTGTAAACTTTTGTGTACACATATATCTGTTACGTCACTGTCACATTATCCAAACCAGGTTATACCTGAAATGCGTCTGTTGAAATGTTTGTTGCTATATAATGGATAAAACAGAAAACATTAAATATTAAAGTAAGGGGCGTTAGAAGTTTTTTTTAAGTGAACAACGATTTCATTGGATGAACAATAAAGCTGCCTACTAATTTGTGTCTTAGCAGTAACTTCTTACGTCTGATCACTTACTCGAGTTTTAGCGAAACATAAATTTAGAGTATCAAGGTAAAACACTTTGGTTTCTACATAGATTGCGTCTCAAAACTTCGTAGGAATTACATGTATATAGAATTTAGCCGTGTCGGATTTTTGCTCTTTCACCTTCTGTTAACCAATGAAATGACCTACATTCATTTTTATCTCAGACTTCCAGTTTGGCCTTTATACCCCCGAAACGAAGTTTATCGGGGGTATATAGGAGTCACCCGGTGGTTGGTCGGTCTGTCGATCGGTAGGTCAGTCGCTCCGTTGCATTTTCCTTTTCCGGAGCACAACTTAAAAACTACAGGTTGGAATTCAATATAACCTCATACACTGGTTAAGCACATCAAGAGGAAGTACAGTGCACAAGAACCATAAGTCCACCTTGACTAATTACAGAGTTATTGCCCGTTGTTACTTTTCCTTATCCGGAGCATAACTTGAAAGCTACTTGTATGAATTAAATGCAACTTTATACAATAGTTAAGCACATTGAGAGGAAGTGCAGTGCACAAGAACCGTAACATTATCTTGACTAATTACAGAGTTATTGCCCTTTGTTTCTGTTCCTTGTCCGGAGAATAACTTGAAAACTACTGATTGGAATCCAATACAACTGAACACAATGGTCAAGCACAATGAGGGAAAGAGCAGTGTAAAAGAAACATAACTGTTTCTTAAGTTATTTCAGAGTTATTGCCCTTTGTTACTTTTCCTTTTCCGAAGCATTACTTATTATCTACTGGTTGGAATCAAATACAACTTCATACAATGGTCAAGCACAATGAGAAGAAGTGCAGTGTACAAAAACCATAACTATATCTTGAAAAATTACACAGTTATTGCCAAGAACCATAACTTCATTTTAGTTTTTTTGCGAGGTATTCTGTAACTACTAACTTCTTTAGTTAACTAAGCGGTATTTTGGGGGTATCAATCACATTTAGTGACAATAGTACTTTGGAATTTCCTTTAATGCAAGTTAAAATAGGAATGCTTGAACAAATATATCTCATAATAATCGTTCTTTTGTCTATCCTCGATTGTATAGTAAAGTTTTATATGTGATATCCGTCCACGGACCATTAACAGATACACGTCTTGGTATTGTGTTTCATCAAACAAGACGATTCATTACCACAATACATAATAATTAGAGATGTATGGTTGATATTATGCAGACGATGAATTAAACTTCTTTTTTGTATTTTGACGGGATTCAGGATTCATTTACAAGTTCTTTCAAACATGAAATCTTCGCTACTTGGAAGTTTTCGTATTTGAAACAGAAATATCAGTAAAATTGATGGACAACTTATCTGGATAAAATTGCGACTCTCTCACTGGAGCGATGTCATAAAGCATTACGTTTTATTTGAAGATGTAATAAGCTGTTAAAGCTGTAAAACAAATATCGTCACATTTACACGCTCGACAAATGCCAGCCTCTCTAATCAATTTTGCAAGTAGTAATAATCTGTAAGAATATTTCATGAAATATGTTCTTTCGTGTTGTGATATTGTCCGGAATTTTCCTGTAGACGTTCCTATATATTTTTCTAAGACGAATAAGTGGCTTTCAACTCACCTGAGCATGAAATGCTTAAGGTGAGTTATTGTGATCGCCTAGCGTCTGTCGTCTGTCTGCTCACATTTAATCTTGTGTATGCAATAGAGACATCATTTTTCAGTGGATCTTCATTAAACTTTGTCAGAATGACTACCTTGATAAACTATATGTCTAGTTCCAATGTTTGTCATCGGTCATAAATCAGGTACAGTTTGATTGTTTTGATGTAATTTATGTCCAATTAGAATATGAGTCAACTGGGGTTAAAAACTGTTTCATGGGGTCAATTCATAGAAAAACCTTGTGTATTCAATATGGATAGCAATTTTCATTGGATCGTCATAAAACTTGGTCAGAATGACTATTTTGATGCAATCAAATAAGAAAATGGATCATCTGAAGTCAAAAACTAGGCCACGGGGTCAAATCATAGAAAAACTTCTGTATACCGTAGAAGTTTCATGTTTCTTTGGGTCTTCATGAAATTAGTCAGTATGATTGTGCTGATGAAATTTAGGTCGAGTCGAATGTAGGTAATCCTGGATAAAAAACTAGGTATCCCAGTGAAAAACCTTGTGAATAGCATACAGGTGAAATTTACAATTAATCAGAAGGTTTTTCTTGTCAAGGTCGAACAGGATGTTTGTGATTATGATATATAGTTTAGGGTTGGAGTTTGTCATAAGTAGGTCTCAGGTGAGCGATATAGGACCATCTTGGCCCTTTTGTTTAAAAAAGGATATTTCTATGTCGTGCTTCACATTTGCTTACAAAAGCATCGGCAAATGTCAATGTTGATTCCGAAGGGTGAAAAACGTCCGGTTAATTCGTGAAAAAGTGTCATAATTCAGCTGTATTCGTCAGTCTACCACAATTTCATGTAACACATATTGTAATGGTATATTTTTACATTTCAATGTTGTATAACTTGCAAAAATGCCGAGATATTGCGTTTTGTCGATGGAATACTGTTTTCAAGCGATCATAGGAAATTACCTCGTTCTCGAATCGTATCTTCGTATGACATCATCAAAGGGCTGAAAATTCTAAATCCCGTATAATTGATAAACAGTTTGTCCGTTATTTGTATGTCATCAATACGGAATTACCGTATAACAGATGTTCCGAATACGGGAAAGTATACAGGCGGTCCATCAAACAAATACATGTCCTTATTAATGAAATAAACGGGGTCGTAAACCCCTATATATCAGCTTTTCAATTGCGGTCAACATAGGTGCCTACAATTATAACAAAGCCCGTTAACTGCGTTATCAACAGATGCATGAAATGAAAAGGCGCGTATTATCCTTGATGGACTGTTCTCTGTTGTCTTATTTTGATCATATATAGTCACCAACTTTAAGCCTTAGCAATTGACTTAGTACTCTTTTACCAAAAATGCACCGTATATCATTTTGCGCACCTGTTTATGAAGTACTTTAATTACGAGGCTTTTTAAGTGTTCAACTAGTACATAGTATTTCACTGATTTTGTTGTTATAGTCAGTAAAACAAGAGTCTCTCTATAATGCATGCTTTGGACTTTCAAAATATGTCCCTAGATATCACACTGTCTAGTTAAAAATGCAATAAAAACATCGCAAATAATAGCAAGTAGTTCAAATTTATGATTGTCCAGGAGAATTGTATGTATAGTATAATGTCTAACTATCCGTGTTATCCATTACGAACCTTAAAGGTCCCAATGATTGACAATTTCCCCGGTTAATATTTTGCAAGGCATTTGTAAATAAAGTGCACTGAACCCAGTTGGGCGGAAATTTCCGACAAGAAACGTGTGTTTTTTTACATAAATCACCGAGACGAATTAGCCGGTATTTCACCGAAACGCAAATATTATGATCCTCGGCGACTTTCGTAAAATATCGGAAAAATTCCCGTGTGACGTCACTCCAAGTATTTGATAAAGACACGCCACATTGATTATAGTAAACAAGCATACATAACTCAGTGTAAAAACACGATTAACTTTTTATTTATATTATTTTTATGAAATGGGAGGCGCTAGGTGTGTTGTGGGTGGATGCAGCAACAAGCGGAGTGGAAGAATAAGCCTGCATCAGTTTCCTAGGGACTCTAATATGAGAAGTCAGTGGTTAAGACAATAGAGGGACTTACCACAGTCACATGAAGTTTGGACCCTGAAGTCATTTTTATAAAATACCCCGGACCGACTATCAAATATATATAATACGTATTATATGTTTGATATTCGGTCCGGGGTGTTTCATAAAAATGACTTTTCGGGGTCCAAACTTCGTGTGACTGTGGGACGAACGTTTCTAGAGTAGCGACTGCGTGGAACGGTCCAAGCGATTCAAAGTCCGCTAAGTCGCTCATGCACGACAAGAAAAGACAGAAAATGTATTTTAAATTCGGCCTTTGTAGAATGATCTCGATATTTATATATTAATTATTTTCATTAGGCATAAGTTTCTTATTAAGATTAAGAATTTATTTGTTACAAACTTATCCAATCTAGATCTAGATTTTCCTTAGTGCAACTTTTCTCGTATAACTTAAATCATGCCGAAACACATATACGAGAATGTTAGGTTGAAACTTTTGTTACAAAATGTATTTTATTACAGGACAATATGATATTATTTAGGACACATACTTTTTTTTAAGATCTAGTCTATATAAATGGCTGGCATTTATATTCAAAATATTTTTTAAAAATCATGTAGTTACAGTAAAGGCCCTATATAGAATATATGTGAAACAGATACTCTACTTTAGAAGTTTTAACTTACATGTTGCGGAACACTTCAGTTATCCTTAAAATGCTTCAAACATTTTAATTCTCGCTTTCAATAAAATCAAATTACACAAACAATATCTCATTTTGACAACGTTGCCATGGTAAATAATTAGCGTAGATCTAACCATTGAAGGAATTTCAGTTGATCTAGCCCAAGGGCATTAGTCACAACAAAGTATGATTTGTTGTTAATTGGCGACCCCTGCCATCAATCTAACTGGTCACACATTATTGCATATTGCACACTGGTCAAGTGCATTTGATAATTAGATAACAATATGCAGAGTGCCCAATTCAAATTATGCAACCTTTTTTATGTGAAAGATCGAGATAACATATGAATTCATTTATCACTGTGATTAAAACGAACCGTATATTTAATAAATGATAAGCTTATGATAACGTTTATATATATACATTTGTTGTCACTAGCCTTCGAGTTACATTTATAATGTATGATCAAGTCTGCATAAAAATACTTTTTAGTCATCTTACATATACAACTTGGTAACGAGCAATTCAGCAAATAAAAGTTTCCAGCAACCCTATAAATGTTCAGAAAATACATCTTTTTGGCTGTTGATGACAAGTTTTATGTACTCTGATGAAATGTTTTTCTATGAGTGAAATTGGACACGTTTTAGGTAGATATTGTGATTTTAATTATAATGAATTTTTAAATAGATTTGCGTCATTTTTTTTTATTTCAAGCAATAAAATCGTGAAAACTATTTTGATTTACGTTCTTAAATTAATTATAGATCTAATTCTTAAAACTACCCACAAGAAAACGTTTCATGAAAAATCAAGCATAGCATGCAAGATTGTGAATGTCTACCTTATTTTAAATAGATATTGTAATTAGATCGAGCATTTGTGTTCTCATTTTCGGAGGCAAGTTTTAATTGTAAATGGAAATAATATTGTCCATAATTGAATAGTTTGTAAGTCATGTGCATGTGTAGATCTAGATCGTTTCGAGACATTTACATGGTACATTTCTTATACATTTAAGAATGAAACATATGTTTTCCTTTTGATAGAAACAAACAGAAACAGTTGGTGTCATTTTCATATAAAAACTCGACATAGATCTAACTGCTGAATTTTTATACTTAAATCAAATAAATTTATAACATTATACCGACTTCGCTCAATACGTAACGGGCTCAAACTGATAAAGTAACGTCTTAATATCCTAATCGCCACTCTCTAAAGATGCATAATTGGATGAAAAAACAACGCTTTCGCTGTTGTAAGAGTACCTGTTATCGGCCACGATTGTACTTGGTATGACGTCACTCGATGCTAGCGATTCCGGAACTGCCGCTCGTAGGTTTCCGGAAATTTTATCGTCACTTTCCGTACAGGTGTGCTATTTTGAGAACTTTATGGGCTTACGGACAGGTAGCCACTCGGTATTTTCCGTCAACAATTATCGAATTTGTATAAGCTAAAGAATAATATTCTAATGTCAAAACGAAAAATCGTCAATCAATGGGACCTTTAACGATACTGAAATGCTTAGGACCCAAAAGGCATGGTACATGTGTTTATAATTTAGATTACTTCCTGTTAAATATATTAAATCACGCTTAAAATTGCGCATGCGAATTTTTTATCATAAAATAATTCATCGAATTTGATTTTCAGAAAACAAAGAATCTGAAGGCAAATTATTTGATCAAGTGCTTCGGAAACTCGGTCTCGCAAACAAATATCCTGGCAAATTATCTGTACAAGATGTTATAGCCGTTGATCCAACAGAATCCACCGATCAGGACGAGTGCATTTCGTTGACTGATATACCATTGATGATGCTTAAACGCTTGATATGTGCACATAGTGAATGTAGGGACATGACAGCATCAGAAGAAAACACTACAGAAAACAGTATAGATTTAGATAACGGATTGTCCTTTATATCTGATATAACAGAAGAAAGCCAAGATATCAGCCCGATTGATATATTCACAGTTGTATATCAGTGTTGTGACCCATTAATGAAGCAAATATTTTTCCAGAAATTGTATCTGTGTAAAATTGCTGTGCCTTTTTTTTATAAGCACTGGGAAACAAAGGAATCATACCAACCAATTTTATCTGTGTGGCCGTTGCGATCCGTAGCAATTGAAAACAAAAGTATGTCAGGCAGTAGTCAGTTTACAAGTAAAGAAGTTGATTTGCTAGAACTCGAAACTAAAGTTTTAGCGTTTGCCAGGATTGGTCGTCCTCGTTATTCAAAGTCCAAATTGTTAAATAGTTTACTGACTGGTCAAGGTTGTAAAACTTTTTTTAATTTTGACTGCCCATCAGGAATGACACCTAGATGTCTTAGTAATGGACATATAGAAATGTTTTGGTTACCAATGATCGGGGATAATAAAGATAGGTTCCAAGATCCTATGACGTTTTTAAATATGAGAGGCGATTTAACTGAAAATTTTAACGAGAACGTTCGGTCTTTCATTGCTGATTTTGCGGATACTGTCGTTTTGATAACCGACCAAGACTCAATTATGAAAAATACAACCGATATTAAAACTGTTGTACTAACCTTTCCTTCGGTCATGCTAGTTATCGCAGATCCTCTCAGACCAGACGTAAAAAAGACCTTTCATAGTTTTCAATCCGAAGTACTTGCTGCAAAACCTGATATGAAACTGCGCGTCTTAAGCACACACAAAGGTGTTATTGAGCAGAATGTCGTCGATATGATGTCCACTATGTCAAAGCATATAACAAGTCAGCTTAAATCTAATCGTACGAAATCCCTACAAAGTCGGCTTAATCGTGCTTCAATCTTCAAACTTGAAACCGATGAACAGGAACAAAATTGCGAGCACGGAAGACACGAAGCAGAGAAGCTAGTTCAGCAAATGAAAGAATCTGGGGAATCAATTCGTTGGAAACAACTTTTGACCCCTGTCCATTGTACCTATTCTCAGCAATTAGGAAAGCTCATTAAAAAGCGCGAAAGAGAGAAGGATTTTCAAGAATGCGAGTCTATAATTTCTGAAATACAGAACGTTCGCAAAAAACAAACACAGTCAATTACTAAAACTGTTAAACTTTTCATTGATATTCTACTGAGAAATGAGAAATCACTCTTTAAACTTAAGTTCTTCCTTTGCTGGTTACACTTCTATATTGAGAGAGAAAAACGGAAAATTTTGCCACCGTTAATGCATGAAAATCGCTGTGCATGGGAAAAACTTAAAACATTAAAGAGCAAGGAAAGTGAAGATCCATCCGAAATCGAACGTCAAGAAACCGTTATAACACAAATAGAAGAAAAGATAGATGATGCTTCATTTTCAGTTCAGCATTATTTCCGTGAGGTAGGGCATATATACGAAGCAGTTTTAGAACTGAACGAAAAGTCGTCTAAATTTAAATTACCATCCTTAGATAAAATTGGAAAAGTTATTGGTAAACTCGTTGTTGATGGACATCAGTTAGAACTCATTGATGGAGAAAGTTTTTATATGCCTTACCAATGGACAAAGGCCATTTTAGAGCAAGTAGATCAAATTGTTGACCCTGGTAAAATCATGACGCTCAGTGTTCTTGGTCTACAGAGTTCAGGTAAATCAACCTTGCTAAATACAATGTTTGGATCTCAGTTTTCTACCAGAACAGGAAGATGTACTAGGGGAATACATGTACAACTTATTCCTGCAAAATGTTCAAGTTTTGAGGGGACTATATCATCATTCAACTATGTACTTGTTGTAGACACAGAAGGACTGAGGTCTCCGGAGTTAAGCCATGTCCAGCACGAGCACGACAATGAGTTAGCTACAGTTATAACAGGCGTTGGCGACATAACAATGCTGAATATAATGGGAGAAAACACAAGCGAAATAAGAGATATTTTACAAGTTATAGTCCATGCCTTTTTACGATTAAAAATGGTAAATAAGGACTTGGACATTAGAAAAAGTTGCGCATTCATACATCAAAATGTTACTGATACGTCCGCCTCGGAAAATATGATAAGTGGTTTGAGTAAACTGATGCAGACACTTGACGAAGTGACAAAAGAAGCAGCGCGAAGTGAGGGTATCCTTGAAATCAGTACATTTAACCAAGTTATTGAATTTGATATCAATTCGCAAGTCTGGTACCTGAAGAATCTTTGGCAGGGAAACCCACCAATGGCAAGAGTAAACAATGAATACAGTGAGAAAGTTGTAGACATGAAGTGCAAAATTATGCAGAAAGCTTTGCAAATGCAAAATAAATCTTACAAATCGTTAAGCGATATTGTTGCACATGCGCACAGTTTGTGGAAAGGTGTTTTGAATGAAGATTTCGTATTTTCTTTCAGAAACAGTATAGAAATAAGAGCATATATGGAAATGGAAAGGGTTGTTCAGGATGAATTATGGCGCCTTGAAAGTTTTATTCGTGAGAGTCTACTTGACAAAATCCAGAAGAAATTTGCAGATTGTAGTTTAAAAGATAATTTACGGCAGGTGGCAGACGATCTTATTTTTGATTTGAATGGTCTGCTTGCAGAAGAAAAATCGAAGACAGAATATGTTCTAAAGATGTACTTTGAAAAGAATAAATATAAGGATATTATCATCCAATGGAAAAACAGTCAGGGTTGTCGTATTGACGGGCTATGTCTTAAATTAGACAAGGTTATTAGAGATGAAATTGAAAAGAGCCTAGCAAAGCGGTCTGTTGAAATAATGACCGTTGTTAATCATGCAGAACACGAAGAGGAACTTAGTAGAGAGTCTATGAAAGTTGCAAATCAAAACAAAGGAAAGAAACTGACACAAGCAGAAATTGATAGACTTTTTGCTGATATTTGGAAATCATTCCTTATCAAATTAGACTCTACTTCATACTCATCAGAGAAAAACCGAAGGGAAATGCGCACAGTATTTAACGAATGTCTGCGAAACATTTTCAGAAAAGACCATGCTCTGTTAAAAGATGCTTTGAAAAAGTCTTCAAATTTAAAACCGCTACCAAACATGAAGAAACTAGAAGGCTCATATCAAGAAAGTGGAATAGATGAAAAGGACATTAGTTTTTCGGCTTGGCAAAATTTCAAAGATTTCTTTATAGACACAAAAGCAATGAAGCAAGTCTCTCAACGTGTGAACCAAATATTTCAAGCTGTTGATGAACAAATAAACCGACTGTGTCAAACCAACGACGAAATCACAGAAATGAACATAAACAAATTAATGTTTGAACTCAATGCAAGTATCAATGATATCTTAAAGGGAAATACAGTATTCGATTTCAAAAGACCATTCTACGTAAAAGTCTATGTACATGTTAGCAGATTTGCACATCCTGTGATTCAGGAACACAATGAGAACTATTTCAAAACTCAAGGGATAGCCGCTCGACTCGAGCAATATAGGATACAGCAAAAGATAAGTTTTGAGGCACATTTAAGTAACCGCCAATCTGAAGATCTTGCAGCAAAACTTTTCAGTAACGTTATTGAGACATCTGCAGAAGAATGGGTATTACAAACCTTACCGAATAAAGTTACTGATGAGCTTCATAGTGCCCTTCCATCTGTAAAGAACAGGGTTATTGTCGAAATTTGTAAAGAATTATTAGATAAAGGTAAATTCCAAAATTTTTTAAGTTACGTTCACAATCCAAAACAATACGCAAGCCAGTGGATTACTGAAAAATCAAACAGTCATCTTTTTAATGCCACAACACATGCGTACACAACCCTTGCAACAGAATCATTTAAGATAACGTTCCGAAATGTAAAGGAATGTGTTCTTGCGTTAGAAAAGAACTTCAAAATTGAATCAACCGCCTCGATGGAGAAGTGGGTATTGGCATTCCAAGAGAATTTAAAAACGAAAGATTTCTCTATCCAACCAGAATGCTTCAGGAGTGTTAAGAATGTTAAGCCGATAAGAAATGTTGAATATCTTACAAAGGTAATATTAGATGATTTACAGGAAATGGAAAAAAATCTTAATGCCAAGTTTAGACGACATACAGCCAATTCTGTAAAATGGACAGGTTCAAATCCTATTGACAGAATAATAAAAAAGATATGGGGATGTCCAGAACAATGTGCATTCTGTGGTGAACCATGTGCAAAAGACAAAGATCATGACGGTTCTGTACATTACAGCATACAACATAGACCGTCTTGCTGCAGAGGTACATATCATTCACATTCCAATATGGCAGCCCTGGAATCATGTGAATTTGACATACAATCAGATGTAAACCATGAGTGCTCGGTGTTTGGTTACATATGCAATAACGGGACAAGAACGCTATGTGGCGTCAAACACAAGTACCGTGAGTACAAGAAGTATTTGCCAAATTGGGATATAAAACCAACCTCAAACATGCATGACTCATCAAAATTCTGGATGTGGTTTGTGGCTACATATAAAACAGAACTACATGAATATTACAGTTTTCGAGTTGACAACATTCCATCTTCATGGACAGCTATCACTAAAAATGAAGCTAAAAACAGTTTAGACAAAACGTATGCTGCATAAGGAACGATCCCATATTAAAATAATAAGTACATTGCATTTGAATGTTGATAACAGAAACATTTTAAAAGATAAGATTGCTTCCATCCTATACTTTGCTTAGAAAACCGATAACATTTCAAACAACGCTTAATTGTGATATAAGTTGCATTAAAATTGTTAGGAATTGAACGTGCCTTATCACATCGCGAAGTTAAGAAAACAATTGTGCATTTAAAAGACAATGGCATCCATTTGACAAAATAATTAATGCAATGCAAATTTTCTCCTTCACACTGGGTGTGCATACAAAATTATATTTATCTATTTAAATAAAAAATATTATCAATATTTTGTATCATTATTTTTACAAAATAATGCATATAACACTTCTTTTACCTATTCAAAAACCATAAAAGATGGCGTTCGTCATCATAAATATTCCTTTTTCATAATATATAGCTGTCTTACTTGAAATTTTATAGAGGTTTTAGGAGATACGTATTTCTAATATGAACTGTTTAAGATATGACTTTTACCTTCCAACTCTTGTATTTATGCAATATGTTCTTACAAAACTTTGAATGAATAATTTGTGTAATATTTAGATTTAACCAGTAATAACCGGATTTGAAATAAAGTTAAGTGTCATATCATGATATAAGAGTACTGACACTAAACCAAAACTTAACATTTTCAAGGCCGCTAACATCAGATTAGTATTGAAATTTGCTTGATCTGGTAGTGTAATATATTTTGATGGAGCCTTGAACAAGACTTACTTGTAAAATCGACGTTGTCATTCATGAAAGGGTTAACAACCACTTTGTTATCCGAACTACATAATATGTTGTATATGTATGAGCAAGATAGACTGTGAATAACCATCATGCACCTCTAGCATTTTAAAACTGTTAATTCACAGTTGCTATCTAAACTGGGAAACAAATTTCTTCCAACAACGTACCTCACAATGAATACCATGTATAAGAAAAGAAAATCTACGAAAAGGTACTTAATCCAAAGACTAATACATGTAATAGCACTACATGTCGCCCTGTGGTGCATATTTTTATGAAACAGCTGTACATCTACAATATTACTTTATCGATTGTTGCTTTATATAGGTGTCTAATAAGTAATCGAAATTAAAGATATTTAGTGAAAAAACTCAAGTTTTCAGCAATATATGTGGGCGAGTAGGTTTAAGTATAATGAAAAGCCAGCAAAGAGTCTGTACTACATGTAATTTGATTTTTGTTTCGCTACGTCATTTAAGAATTGTCATGTCTTCTATGCCATTTTTTGTTTGAATTTGATGGTGAACGGTTTTGATTATAATTCGTTAGCATTGCGATTTGTTATTCTTTATTCAGTATATTTAGTATTTAAAACATAGTTGCTATGATTCGAAATGTTTTCTTAAAAAATGTCATGTTTATTGTTTGTAAGACACTTTAATTAACAGCGTTACAATTATCTCAATTAATATTTTCAAACTTATGTCCGAGTGCACTTAGTCATACATAGATGAACATTAGAAAAATAGTTTGATCAACAAAAGAATATATGAAATACAAAAATACAAAAAAAAAGAGTGAAAGTATGATGTCAGAGAGAAAGGCGGGTGGTCTACAGGTGTTTGTCTTAGGATATACATATCTATTGACCAAGTATTTAAAATTTTATATGTGAAGAAAAATATACAAAAAATACAAAAAAAGAGAGTGAAAGAAATTGAATGAACAGGGCTTGTAAGAGATTTATAAAGAAAGGATGTATAAAAATGCGAATGCCAGGATATCACAGAAACATAAATGTGTTCCGGCAAGCATGAGGTACAAATGTAGACAGTAGTTTCACATATAGCCACTTGTTTGGCATATGAGGCTATTTTCAGTATCACAAATATATATTTTAATTTTTGCGAAATAAGACTTTTTTTAAATAAGTCATCGGTTATTTTGAATTATACATTAAATGTTTGGCGATCATTTTATAAGTAACTTTCTTTTACGCCTTTTGACTACGCATTTTTCATAAAAACATCTCTTCCTTCTCCAACAATGCGTTATTACACAAAATAAAGAAATCACGAGGCAAAGTGGTTCAAGCCCCAAATTACAAATATCCAAGAGTCTTCGGGACTGTAAACAATCAAAATAATGATGAAAAAAAAAATAGTAAAAGTTTATGTACTAATACAAGGGAAACTAAACTATATTATTTCCATTATATTTGATTACGTTTTTTAAAGTTTTATGGAAAAAGTACAATCATAGAAAAACTACAAACTTAAATGTACTTACTCTATCGTTTCTCTTCATTCAGTTTTTAATCCGTATTTTTCAATTCGTAAACCTTAAACTGTACAAAAGATACTATTTTGTATTATTGATGTTTGAATTGTTCATATAGTTTCTCAGTGAACCGTTTGAAAATTATCCTTGAGGTTGCAGTGGTAGTATAGATCAATTTCATCTATTTTAAATATTATAACTTTCATGACATTGCTACAAACATTTTGTCAGAAAATGTCATTTGTGTGTAGGTTTACACATACATGAATGTGTCTTGTTTTAACTTAGCTTAAGGTTTATCGGAACATAATCATACATGGATGCTTGATTAGCGCGAAGATTAACAGTGAGTGATTCAGTTGGTAATACATCTATAATATCATTTGCTGAAATATGTGTTATAAATATAAAAATGTGTATAAGTGTCTTACATGTATACTAACTTTAAGATGGTATAGCTATTTCCTTACACTCGTTTAAATGAAATTTCTAACATATTTGAATTAACTTTTCATATCTTCACAATATAACTTTGACATTTAATGCGTTGAGGCTAGTCGAAATGGTCATTTCAAAACTTTTCTTCTTCAAAACTTATGGCTTAACCCCCCCCCTCCCCCCCACACACACACTCACACACACGCGCATGTACCAATACGCACGCACACACACGCACACACACGCACACACACGCACTCACGCACAATCACACCCACACAGTTTTACCTTAAACACAGTGGAATTATTACGAAAATCTTTCAAATTCTGTATTTTTTCTTGTAAGCGCACCTTAGCCAATGCCTAGGCATGACCTTCAAGGGTCGTCCGTTTCTCGTCCACATTTGCTTCAAGTGACTTCAAGACATACATCACTTCATGGAATATTTTCCAATTTGGCTAGAAGCATCCGAACATTAAGCTGTCATAATTTTATTCAACTGGTTCCGTTTGACTATGATGGCCACTAGAGGTAAAAATAGAAAAATCTTTGATTTTTCTCAAAACCAGAAATAAGAGCTTAAATTTAGCATCGCTTTGTGGTCCTCTACAATGTTTGTTTAGATCAAGTCACTAAAGTCAATACAATTGCTCACATCTTGCATAGTTATATACAATTCTAAGCTGTTTTCACTGTGCAAAACTTTAGCATATATACCAAGCCTCTTGACACTTGATTGTTTACTTGAATTAGGTTATACTTGGCATTTTCTTATTATCATTACGAAATGTATTAATTAAAATCGCATGCATGTTTTAAATTCAAAACTATTTGTGATAACATAAGTTATTTTAAATGTAAACAAAAATGTTGGGCTGTTTTACATGATCTTAACGCACACAATTAGTAAACATCAGAGCTCACGTTAAGAGCATATGTGTTGTTTTAGAATCAAGGTATTTCTATACAATTGCCCTTTTTAATATTCACATCTGATTAATATTTCAAAAGTAAAAAAAAGAATTACAAAAATATTGCAATCATTATGTATATGATTACAATATTTCAAAAACAGTTTGTACATTCTTATGTTATTTTGATTTTAGCTTGTTTGAGAGAAAATGTCTATTGTAATCATACCAATCCGTCCTGAGACACCCGGACGGATTGAACAAATATGAGAGTATACTGTATATTTCTTGAAAATTTCAACAAGAAGTTCATAAGAATAGTGCTACTTTTCGTAATGTGTTTTAGCTTATCTGACGCACATACTTATAATAAACAGACTGAATTTATTTCTTTTATGTAGCTTTTGTACACATAGCGATCTTATACATTCTAGCTGTCTAAATGTCTAGTTGTCATGTAGTTGTTAAATATTTTCCTGCACTCTACAGGATATATCACCATTTAACTGATATAGTAGTGATAGTTTTGCTTATAAAAAAGCACATGATCACTTTGAATTCAATTATTAGAATGATGTTTTTACTGATACATGATGTTGATATTATATTGACCTGAGCCTCACTTTCGGATTCAAGTTGTTTACTTCCGAAAACATATTGTCAGAAAGCAACGGGCGTTTTCTCAGAAGGTAAATTATGACATACTGCATCGAATGTGACCATATTGTGGTTTGAATTTGAGTTTAACAAAAGAATTGATAAATTATATTTTGCCTTTTCAAAAACGAAAGTAGGTTTTCCAGTTATCAAATTGTTATTTTCTAGAAGTCTCCCAGAAAGAGGCTATAAATATGTTGTACACAAATAAGCAAGCCAATTTTGAATTATAGTTGAAAGAACTTTTCTTCTAATGATGTGCAACGTATACCTCTGACTGTTTACAACATGCAATAAAGCGAAAGTAGACAAAAAGACCACCCAGGCCAATCTAAGGAAATAATAAAATCCGCAGCAGTATTTCAAACAGGGAAATACTCCACGGCTATTGTAAAGTTTTAGAAGCCAGGTTCAATAAACAAAACCGTTTGGTGAAAATCCTAAGGCTAATTTTCTTTAGTTTTGCATCTTTAAAATGCAACTTCATATACAAAAAAAATAGTCAAATGTGCCAGTAAGATATCTTTCTTCAGAACGTCCAATTGAAAGTGATCATGGGCCATTAATTATAATATATTTTAGCAACTGGTAATGTTGATTAATGTTTTCTATACAGATTCAACGCTTTTGATATCGAATACATATATTCAATCATTAATAATTTAATAATTAAAATGTAGTAACTGCAAAAATATCATGAAAACAATTAGTGAAACTATACTCTTTTGTTAAGCGTCGTTTTAGAAAAACCTGTAAGTCTTAATTCTGTTTCAATATTATATGAAAACGTTACAAAGTGCAAAAGCTGTAAAAATACGTACATCCAGGAAAGCTGGGTATGCTGTTGGCGAAATATATTATTCTAAATATTTCTTGGGTTGTATTTGATACAATATTATCACTTTTAAATAATAGTTTGTGTGGATGCATATGAAATAAAGATTTTGTCATTCTTATTGGTGTTCCTTTCTCTGTTTTTCATTTTCATTTTCATTATGACGGGTACAGTAACATGACATATTAAAAAACGTGGTTGTTTTTGTCATTCAAGTTTAACTTAAATACTCATTGTTTATCATTTTAGTTAATATTATTTGTACAAAATGTAAATACGAGCAAACATAGAAAAAAACATAGAAAAAACTTATTCTAACATGACTCACAATTTTGTCTCTATATACAAAGAGTAGAAAAATTATGTTATATTAAACCATAGACAACGCGGGAACCGATATGCTGTAAACATGACGTCATATTGCGCCGCATGACGTTAAATGAGCGTTCGCGTAGAAAATAACTCTTTGCATTTATTCACCTTTTGTGATATCTGGTCATGTTAGAATCGAAATAACATCCTTTTCAGCGTTGTAAGCGTCTAATAACCAAATAAATTGTCGTACTGATGCGCAGTTATAAACCACTCAGGCCTTCGGCCTCCGTGGCTAATTACTGCGTATCAGTACTCCAAATCATTGTTTATTTAAGAAATAATCTATGGTTTGGAGTGCTTTATCGAAATTGAAGCATTCCCCGGAGGTGATGTGCCTGGCGGAATAATTCACGAGGCCTTCGTGGCTAATTACTGCGTATCAGTACTCCAAATCATTGTTTATTTAAGAAATAATCTATGGCTTGGAGTGCTTTATCGAAATTGAAGCATTACCCGGAGGTGATGTGCCTGGCGGAATAATTCACGAGGGCGAAGCCCGAGTGAATTTTTACGCAGGCACAGTACCGACGGGAAATGCTTCAATTTCGATAAAGCACTCCAAAACATAGATTATTTCGATTCTTAGAAGCCGATATTTTTAAAACTATCGTAACTACTACGAACCTTTTTTCAGTTCGGCGGTAATGTGAAAAACAGCATAAATAGTAGCTGTTGGAATTCACTCCCCTATTCGGGCAACCATTCGAGATATCAAACATAACTATATTATACAAACTTATTTTAGTTTAATCATCTAATACATAAAATATAAAAAAGAAATACCTGACTGACATTATGCCGAAGACGTCAGATTCAGAACCCAACAAAGCAGCCAATCGATTTAAATGCGTACCGTTAATTTGAACTGTACAACGTTTTAACGTGGAGTAATGACGTCAGTGTGATGACGTAAACGTTTTCATTCATAGTTTTGTCTCCCGGAATCAAAACATTGCATGACTGTTAATCCTGAATTTCTTGGCCTTTTTTTAAGGAAAACAAGGTGATGGTATTCTAAGGCTTACTTGATGCAATCAAAAATAATATTTAGGTTCTTAAACAAATCTTTTTCATGCGACTGATGTATTTATACTGATATTATTTTCATTTCTATATTTTTATTTTTGCGTGGGAGTAAATTAGAAAAGTCGGAAGGAGCTACTTCCATGTCCGAAACTCCGCCTACTTTTCCGAGTGCTTTAATCATATTAATGCACTCGAATTGACTATAGAAATATACCGTAGGCATATTAGAATAAACGACTAACATCGCTGGAACGGATGTTATTTCATAAATTACACATATCAAGCTCGCGCACCCTATCTAGAAATTGTGCATGTATACAGGATGTTTTCAAGGAAACTGAGTGATTACTATATTTTAAAAGAGTTTAGTTTGATAAACATTCACAATGTACAGCAAAACCATTCGGACAATTGGAACTTCTATGCAGAATAGTTTATGCTAATGATATTTGTCCTCGGCTGTTGTTGATTGACAGATGCATGTCTCGAGGTACATATATAAGATTATATGTGTAACTGTTACGGGTTTTTTTGTCTTCCATTCAGAACATCTACTGACTGAAATAATAGCCATCGTCTAAAGCTTGGACATTTTCCCCATTAAGAAAACACAGTGAAAACGAATTCATGAAAACTAGAACCGGAATATTTCAAGCAACGCGTACTTCATTTACAGTAGATGAAACACGTGGATATGATGTGATTATATATAAAAATAACTAGAGGTTGTTTTTCACGAGAAAACGTATGCCTCCCCCCTATGACATTGACCTTGAGTTTTTTAATTATAATAATCACAACTAGACATCATACTGATGCTTCCACCGAAGTTTTATGTAAATCCAGCAAGGGCTTTGGAGGAGAGGCACGAGTATTTTGATCATGTGTAATACAACGCCATTATATTATGTGTTCCGATTATTCGACGTGCCAGCTATGAGCACTTAATATGATGTTTGCAAGTATCCTGACTTTGCAAAGCAGCTTTGTAAGAAAAGTTGTAACTTCCGGTATTCAGTATATACTGACATCGGAACGGCTTTAATTTCTTGCGGAAAACTACAGGTAATAGGCAGACGTAAATCTATGGAGGTTTTCGAAATATGGCATGAATTTAATCATTTTACGATCGGTTTCATCACATAACCTTAAGCATTTACAAAAAGCCACTGGAAATGCCCTCCGCGAATTAGTCTGGTTCCCTGTCGTACTGGAATGCTACAGTACGTAAGACAAAGCTCAATTATGGCGGCGCCCAGCGGAAGTTTAAAAGTATACTGTTTATATAGTGAAAATGATAGTAGTATTGATCATTCAAAACAACTGTGTTTATTTGAAATAGTTTTTGACAGAGTTTTAAGAAATGAAAAGTTTTTTGAATGCTCAATCTGTGACATTGTAAACTTTGAGAAAGTTGGACCAGTAAGTGTACTTTGTTTCGGAAAAGTTACTTCAAGAACACATTTCGGATATGACACATTTATTTTTTTGTTATTTTAGTCGCCCAAGTCGAATCTAAAGTGTTCAAAAGAACAAAAGAAAAAAGTGGCGGCGACGGGATTTGAACGTCAACCGTAAAATAAATAAGACTGCCAGTGACATAACCACTGGGCCACGGTGAACGATCTGTAAGCTGAAAATAACACGCCAATTATCAATTCCTATACATAAACACCCGCTAGGATAATAACATACAAACTAAATATCCGAAATTTAGACGAATATCTACGACTTCCGGAATAACGGCTACTTTTCCTGTTGTGTGTTTCTCGTTATTTAATTGGTCAATCAAATATTACAGATAATGATATTCAATGAGAAAGTGCCGTTAGTTTTTTCGGGGGAGGGGTGGGGGATAGTACACAGAGTTGATAGTGAGGTTTATGTAGGACTTAATCATAAAAATGTGCAACATTGAATGTGTCGGCGCCGCCATTATTGAGCTTTGCCTGACCCGTATTGGTAGGGGCAGGTTACACCAGACTACTCTGCGTATATGCAAAAAAACTTTATCCGAGAATAAACACAATCTTTGAATTTAAAAACATCATCTTCAGCACTTACCTTTCCTAAATAACCTTAACACTTTCAAAAATCATTTAAATTGGAATCTCGAAACAGCTAGCATCATTTGGTTAGACTTAACACCGAGTAAAAGGTGCCGTTATCGCTTTGTGATGTTTGTTCGTTAGTAAGGAAAAGTCAGAATATTAGAAATTATCCTAGCAATAACGTCCTTATAAAGTTCTTGATTGGGTGTAGTAATTCAAAGTTAAATGTTTTTTTTTTTGTTTTCTGTAAGTCTGCTAGAACATACGGGTGTTTAAAGTACTGCGCCTACTGTATCGAGTCAACTGGGATACCCGTTTCCATGAATACAGGATACGACACAACCACATCATTCTACCATCAAGAACAACTGAATTACTGCAATACGGCGGCTCCTTTATTGTCTTTTAACATAACATACGAAACAAACACATCATTCTACCATCAAGAACAACGGTGATCATTCTACCGCGCCTCAAAGCAACCACACGTAAGCGCTTTTGTAATTACTGTCAAATGGCTAAAGTTCGCGTGACTAAAATTTAGCGATCTGACAATAGACATACTTATCGGCTGATAAAAAATTCACGAAAAGAAGATTGTCTTATTCCACGTTATAGCAATGTTTCTTTCGCGAAAAAAGAATTTTCTAAATCAATCTAAGTGCAATGTTTCTTTCGCGAAAAGAAAATTCTCTTATTCAATCTAATTGCAATGTTTCTTTCCCGAAAAGAGAATTCTCTAATTCAATCGATGTACTCGTACAATTCCAACTCTACACAGAGTTACAGATATGGCGATAATGGGTTGTACGAAGTGCAAGATTATAGAGGACCATTTCCTCCTACGCAGCAGACGACGGTCACGCCCCAGCCAAAAACCACGTTTGCTTCCAGTAGTGTTCAAGTCACCGCAGTTAATTTGCTAAATACTACGCAGGCTTGTAAGTACAAACTAAATTGCCAGTCATCTAAGAAGAGAAAACATCACCCTTAACCGGATATGATACACTTTACCTTATCAAAACTGATACTAGTTATATTGCTGATACAATAACGGAAACCCCAAGTCAAAACGCTTGTGCAATGAATATTGACACATTTCTTATTCCATACTCTTTGCCGGTTGATTTTACAAGTACTTAAAGCTACACCTGAGGCCATGTTGAATTAATGTATCTTTAGTAAGAA